>ONZH01026357.1:0-23257 GCA_900303285.1 Rhinella marina | reverse complement strand
CCCTATCACAGCTCAGGAGGCGGGAAGGATAAAACTGAGCATGTGCGGCCATTTTTAGTGAGCCAGACAAAGAAATAAGAAAAAGAATAAACAGCAGGTGGCGCTATACAGATACATTTTATTGAATAACTCAGTGGCTGTACTAAATATTTAATTAGATGCAACTACAAAAGTATTCAGATCCAGGTGCTAGTTTGAAATATTTTACATGGTACGTGGTCCGATCATTCATGGGGTCTATGTGTTTCCTAGTGTATGCTTAGAAGAGACTAATACAGCAACTTCCCACAACTATACACCTCATCCTCCAACATCACCCCTGCTGTACTACAGAACACCAGTGAGTGTCTGTCTGCCATCTCTAATATCATGTCTTCTCTATCTGAAACTGAATCTTTCAAAAGCCGAACTTCTTGTGTTCTCTCCATCTACTAACCTACCTAAACCTGATATCTCCCTCTCGGTGTGTGGCACCATCATCACTCCTATGTGGCACGCCCGCTCTCCTTCATCCCTATATTCAGTCTCTCGCCCGCTCATGCTGCCTGCACCACAAAAACATCTCTAGAATTCGCCCCTTTCTCACTGTGGAAACAACAAAAACTCTCATTGTCGCCCTGATCCATTCCCGCCTTCATTACTATAACTCATTACTAATTGGAATCCCCCTCACCAGACTCTCCCCTCTTCAATCTATTCTTAATGCAGCAGCCAGGGTCATCTATCTGTCTAGCCGCTATTCCGATGCCTCCACCCTGTGTCAGTCACTACTTCGAAGCCACCGTCCTGTGCCAGTCATCGCACTGGTTGCCCATACAGTACAGGAATCAATTTAAACTGCTCATTCTTACTCACAAAGCTCTCCACAGTGTTGCACCCCTCTTGATCTCTTTCCTTATATCTGTCTACCACTCTGCCTGTGCTCTATACTCTGCAAACGATTTACGACTGACATCCACCATAATCCAAACCTCTCACTCCCAGCTTCAAGACTTCTCCTGAGCTGCATCAGTTCTCTGGAATGCCCTACCCGAAGAAATTAGGTTAAATCCTACAATGACCTGCCTGCATCCTCCACCATATGTGACAGATCCTACAATGCCGTGCCTGCATCCTCCACCATATGTGACAGATCCTACAATGCCATGCCTGCATCCTCCGCCATATGTGACAGATCCTACAATGACCTGCCTCCATCCTCCACCATATGTGACACATCCTACAATGCTCTGCCCGCATCCTCCACCATATGTGACAGATCCTACAATGCTCTGCCTGCATCCTCCACCATATGTGACATATCCTACAATGCTCTGCCCACATCCTCCACCATATGTGACAGATCCTACCATGTCCTGCCTGCATACTCCACGATATGTGACAGATCCTACAATGCTCTGCCTGCATCCTCCACCATATGTGACAGATCCTACAATGCCCTGCCTGCATCCTCCACCATATGTGACAGATCCTACAATGTCCTGCTTGCATATGTATCACCCTGGAGTGGTGATACTATTCTTTAACTCCGTTACTGTCTTTTATAGCTAACACCAATGTCATTCTGTGTATTTATTTCCAGGTTCTTCACATTGTGCATTCATACTGCTCTTATGCAACTGTTTTGTCCATGTAATATGCCTGGCTCACCAGCAGGTGGCAGCATATATGGCAGAGCTATCCTTAGACAGAATGGAAGTCACCATTCTATTCTCCCCATCCCCCCCCTTTGGGCAGCAGTGGACCTGTCCTGCTTCCTACTAGAAGGGAGAGGTGGCAGTTCTATTTAGTTCCAGTTTAGACTCCATATTGGAGCTGAGAAGACAATAAAGATATAGCAGCAAGAGAAAATTGGCAGGAGTAGGCTGTAAAGCACCCGGACTCCATGCTAATTTAATTTACTGAGTGTCAGGAGGGGAATAACAGCCCAAGACACCCCAATCCAAGGATACCAGAAAAGACCAAAAGTCCAGTAAGCAGAACCAAGCAGAGTTTAGCACTGCAGAGAGAAAGAAAGAAGAGTTATTAAGCAAGCCTCTCAGCCCAGCAGAGAAAGAGAGAAGTTTGCCTGCCAGTTTATGCCAAAACCTGTTGGAACCAAGACAAAGCCTAAATGTAAGAAAAGCCTGAATATTGTCTAGAATCAAGTTTACCCAAGTAAAGCTGCTGTTCAAGTTTACCAAGGTCTGGACTCAAGTTATTCTTCATCCCTTACCTCGACTATCCCACCTTTATTTGCTTCGGAACCTAAGCCTGGGGTTCCACTGTATCCAAGTAAGAGCAACGTGACACATATAGGCCACACCACACCACTCGGCATCCCACTAAACCTGGGATGAGATAGGGCCCTGGGGGGCGGCGCGGTGCACATTCTCCACCATATGTGACAGATCCTACAATGCCCTGCCTGCATCCTCCACCATATGTGACTGATCCTACAATGCCCTGCCGGCATCCGCCACCATATGTGACAGATCCTACAATGCCCTGCCTACATCCTCCACCATATGTGACAAATCCTACAATGCCCTGCCTACATCCTCCACCATATGTGACAGATCCTACAATGCTCTGCCTGCATCCTTCACCATATGTGACAGATCCTACAATGTCCTGCCTGCATCCTTCACCATATGTGACAGATCCTACAATGCCCTGCCTGCATCCTCCACCATATGTGACAGCCAGTCTGGTGGGATTACCTTTCTCTGGAGTAAAAGGTACAATGTAGTCTGCTTGTTACACAAAGCAAAGACCTTTAGACTGACTTTCTCTTTATCTACAGGTTGTGTATCACGGAAAACAAAATCATGAATACTTGTCCAGACGCCGACAACACAAAATTAATCCCTGACTACCTGGACGAGGCTGAGCTAATCTCAGTCTAGCACAGGGATCAGTAACCTTCGCACTCTAGCTGCTGTGAAACTACAATTCCCAGCACGTTTTATCCATTTTTATGGAAGTTTGGAGAAGAACAGAGTAAATATGCATGCTGGGAGTTGTAGTTGCATAACAGCTGGAGTGCTGGGGGTTGCCTACCCCTGGTCTAGGAGAACAAAGAAACCCTCTGTACATGAAGCTTCTGTACACTTGGAATCCAGTGTTGTCCTAGAGATTATGGCTTGTCTCCAGTCTGAGAAAAGAAGAGAACAGCTCAGTCTGGTTATAGAGCAGACCGGCCAGAGACCTCATCAAGACTCGGACCAGAGATCTAAGATTTAACCCCTGCCATACTGCTCTCCTCAGCATACACTAGGAGCCAGGGTGACATATGGACACCTTCAATGATCTGCCCATGTTAAATACTGTGGTAGATGGACAATAGATGAAAATGTATGAGACAGGTATGAGATAGATAGATAGATAGATAGATAGATAGATAGATAGATAGATAGATAGATAGATAGATATGAGATAGATAGATAGATAGATAGATAGATAGATAGATGATAGATAGGAGATAGATAGATAGATAGATAGATATAGCAGCAGTCTAGAATATTCAGTGGTGGTTGTCAGTAATCTGCACCGTGATCCAGGATGAAATGTCCGGGATGCACAGAATATTCCGGCCAACATTTTTTATGGACAAATTAGAAAACCATAATGGATGATAAATATAAGTGATACATGTCTGTAGCTCAGTATACAGATAAGAACCCATTGCCATCATTGACTGTGAGCTGTAAAATGATGATAATTAACACCAAAATAGTCCAGTCAAGAACCACCTGCCTCAAAAAAATCACGGACACAACTATTTTTTTCATGGACATAGGAAAAAGGATGCTTATTTTTATGGACTGTAAGAAATTTCTGGACGGTATGCAATCCTGCCCCAGGATATCGGTGATAATTCAGTAGTTTAGTTGCTTTGGGACTTTTTCAGTCAATGTGATAGATGTAATTCCAAATATTTATACCATCTGATCAATTTACATAATTCTGTGCAATTCCATATACAGAGCATAAAAGAGTGAAATACAATAAATGATGATCAGCGTCACAATCACATAATCTGTGTATAGTATTAACCCCTTTCTGACACAGCTACTTTCCGTTTTTCTGTTTTCCTTCTTTGCTCCTCGCCTTCCATTTAATGTTCCATACAATATGGTGGACAATTGGAAAAAAATCTAATGTGGTAACACTGTAAGAGCAGTCATACTATGGAGATCTCTACTGTAAGAGCAGTCACACTATGGAGGTCTCTACTGTAAGAGCAGTCTAACTATGGAGGTCTCTACAGTAAGAGCAGTCACACTATGGAGGTCTCTACTGTAAGAGCAGTCACACTATGGAGGTCTCTACTGTAAGAGCAGTCACACTATGGAGGTCTCTACTGTAAGAGCAGTCACACTATGGAGGTCTCTACTGTAAGAGCGGTCACACTATGGAGGTCTCTACTGTAAGAGCAGTCACACTATGGAGGTCTCTACTGTAAGAGCAGTCACACTATGGAGGTCTCTACTGTAAGAGCAGTCACACTATGGAGGTCTCTACTGTAAGAGCAGTCACACTATGGAGGTCTCTAGTGTAAGAACAGTCACACTATGGAGGTCTCTAGTGTAAGAGCAGTCACACTATGGAGGTCTCTACTGTAAGAGCAGTGACACTATGGAGGTCTCTACTGTAAGAGCGGTCACACTATAGAGGTCTCTACTGTAAGAGCAGTCATACTATGGAGGTCTCTACTGTAAGAGCGGTCACACTATGGAGGTCTCTACTGTAAGAGCGGTCACACTATGGAGGCCTCTACTGTAAGAGCAGTCACACTATGGAGGTCTCTACTGTAAGAGCGGTCACACTATGGAGGTCTCTACTGTAAGAAGCGGTCACACTATGGAGGTCTCTACTGTAAGAGCAGTCACACTATGGAGATCTCTACTGTAAGAGCAGTCACACTATGGAAGTCTCTACTGTAAGAGCAGTCACACTATGGAGGTCTCTACTGTAAGAGCAGTCACACTATGAAGGTCTCTACTGTAAGAGCAGTCACACTATGGAGGTCTCTACTGTAAGAGCAGTCACCCTATGGAGATCTCTACTGTAAGAGCGGTCACACTATGGAGATCTCTACTGTAAGAGCGGTCACACTATGGAGGTCTCTACTGTAAGAGCAGTCACAGTATGGAGGTCTCTACTGTAAGAGCAGTCACAGTATGGAGGTCTCTACTGTAAGAGCAGTCACACTATGGAGGTGTCTACTGTAAGAGCAGTCACACTATGTAGGTCTCTACTGTAAGAGCGGTCACACTATGGAGGTGTCTACTGTAAGAGCAGTCACAGTATGGAGGTATCTACTGTAAGAGCAGTCACACTATGGAGATCTCTACTGTAAGAGCGGCCATACTATGGATGTCTCTACTGTAAGAGCAGTCACACTATGGAGGTCTCTACTGTAAGAGCAGTCACACTATGGATGTCTCTACTGTAAGAGTGGTCACACTATGGAGGTCTCTACTGTAAGAGCCAGTCACACTATGGAGGTCTCTACTGTAAGAGCGGTCACACTATGGAGGTCTCTACTGTAGGGGTCACACTATTGAGGTCTCTACTGTAAGAGCGGTCACACTATGGAGGTCTCTACTGTAAGAGTGGTCACACTATGGAGGTCTCTACTGTAAGAGCAGTCACACTATGGGGGTCTCTACTGTAAGAGCAGTCACACTATGGAGGTCTCTACTGTAGGGGTCACACTATTGAGGTAAAGTTGTAAGATATGGTGATATAAAATGTCTTATGGGTTATAATTAGAGATGAGCGAGCAGTGCTCGTTACGAGCACTGTAGCGCTCGGCTCCTGTGTGAAATGCCCGCAGGCATTACGGATCCGTCCTCAGCTGCATGTAAGTCAATGAGGATGGATCGTTTGGTATGACACTCATACCAAACGATCCGTCCTCATTGACTTACATGCAGCTGAGGACGGATCCGTAATGCCACCAAGGAGCTTCACTTTTTGTTCTTCAGAGATCAATACTCCACTTGTATGAACATGTAGACCAGTGCTTCATGGCTGATCTGCTGCTGCTTCTGGCCATTTCTGCTTTTTATCACAGCACAAACATAACCAGAACCCATTAAATAGGGCAAATATTTGGTGGCCGTCAGAGGTAGTATCTGATGAAAGAGCCGTCAGTCATTGAGCTCTCCAGTATGACCACCTCTGCTATCGTTACTGATGGAGATTTCTTGATATTATGACCCTGCTATCAATGGGCGTGACTCCTAATGACCTCGCTGCCAAAAACAACACCCATTTGTATGAGAAGTCAAGAAGTTGAGAAGAGTACTCATTTATGCAGTCCTTAATTGGGACAATTATTATTTTTCGAAACCTTGTTCTGGATGACAGATAAGAGTTATTGTGCAATATTTTTCTTATATATTTTCGGAAAGCTTCTTCTCTTACCCCATAGATCACCGGACTGAGGAATCTGGGTACACATATGAACAAAACATAGTTTGAAAAGATGACATAATACATGTAATTCTTTACATAGGTCTCGGTTACGGTGGAGATTAAGGAGGCCATACATAACATTAGCTGGAAGGCATGGAGCATCACAGTTTTACCAGCTTTAAGGGCTGAAGAACGACCAGAACCGACCTTTCTGGCAACCAGCATGACATTAATGTAGGTATATACAATGATTAAGGCCACCATGGTAAAGCTGAGGATATTGTTGAAGGCCCTGACCACATTTTGTATGGGACTTATTATCTTTATAGCCCCACACAACTCATAAAGGGAATACGAGCTTCTTTCTGCAAAGAAGATGACAGTAATGAAGTTTACAGTACTTAGAGACAACCCTATGGTCCAGATCATAACAATTGCATATTTAGCTCTCTTTGGTGTACAAAACTGTAAGTGTCTCAGTGGGAAACATATGGCTATGTAACGTTCTAGAGACATGACGGCCAGGTTGTATGGGGTCACTAGAAAGAAAGTGCCGAAGAAGCTTTGAATGATGAAACAGATGATTACGGGGAAATAAACAGCATGCATGTAAGACACTACAATGAAATTTGTCGCAATGATAAACAAAGTGTCATTGATGAGCATGTTGACAAAGAGGACGTATCGAGGGTCCTCCTGCATGTGAGGAGTGGTGAAGAAGACCTTCAGCATAATGGCGATAAAGTAGGAGAAGAAAGAGAAACACAAAAGGGACGTTATCAGAAAAGCAGTTCTGGTGACATCATCAACTTCGTTGCTATAAGACAACATCAGGGTAACATTCCCAGGAGCAGATGTGGAATCCAACATTGGAAACTGGATGGCAGCAATTCTTCTAGGAGATCTCACCCAAGAACGTGACAGTGTTGAGCTTGTCAGATGTCTAGAATAGATATATATATATGCGTTATAACTTAGACTTCTTTTCTGCTGCACATAATTCTAGAATGAGTATCTACCTGTCAGACTAACCTCTATCCATGAAATGTCCATGTTCCTTGGAATGTCTCACAGTTCCTGTATACAGATGAAGCATTTTAATTTCATTAAGAATTCATTTACTGCCATGGATCATCTTAAGGTGTTGTACATTACATCTTTGGTATCACTGTCCATGGGTTCTAGTGTAGTCCTCCACATTAAGCCTCTTTTCATGGAGCATCCTCTGTTGTTTTTATTCCCCTAAGATTCATGTGGAATCCAACAGAAAATACCCTCCATATGTCTGGGTGTCAGGGGCGTAGCTATAGGGGGTGCAAAGGTAGCAGTTGCTTCCGGGCCCAGGAGCCTGAGGGGGCCCAAAGACCCTTGTGCCGCATAAGAAGACACTGGAAGTATAGAGTGCAGGCTGGTCAATTTACATCTTTGGCTGGAGGGAAGGGTCAAGAATTTGGCATGAAGGGGTACCATTTAAATTTTTTGCTTCAGGCAGCACGAAGGCTATGTTCTTCCCTGCCCCTGGCCACAAAGCACTGAGGGAAGAGGGGCCCATGATGAACTCTTGCACCGGGGCCCATGAGCCTTTAGCTACGCCCCTGCTTGGTGTGCAATCAGTACGGCCCCATCGACTTCTATTTGTAGCATATAACAGTTCCACACAGATCAGAGGTACTGTGTGGCCTTAAAGAGGTTTTCCAGTTATAACAAGTTATCCCATTTCCACAGGATAGGGGATAACTATCACATGAGTGGGGGTCCTACCGCTGGGACCCCAACCAATCACGAGAACAGGGGCCTAGGTAACGAGCCCAATATAAAACTTGGTGTAGACCCAGGCATACTTTGCTTTTTTTGGCATGTCCTATAGTGATGGAGTCTGATCTGGGCCCCTCACTTATGCTAGAATAACGGGGCCCTTGGAACAGTACTCTCTGGATATAAGCTTATAAATGGCCATAGATATTAGGAGACTGTATTAAATGTGCCCCTTCATTCTAGACACTGATGGAGTCCACCCTCATACTGCTAACTCTGGCCATACCTCTGTCTAGAATAATGGTCTCCAACTTATGACTCTCCAGTGCCACAGGTTGGATATGGCAGAAGAAACACAAACATGGAAGGGGTCACTAACTTCTATCATCTATATATTCAGTTCATATACAAGCCTAATGGACACTCACAGCTCTAGAGCTCTTACAGTGTAGACACACGAGGCATTCGGCTGTACTTCTCTGAGGTTTCTGCATGGCGCACATATTTATAGTTGTAAAGTGAAGCTCCCAGTAGAGTGCGATATCCATGGATTCAAGGAATCAGTGAGCGTAATATCTAATTATAACACTGGAGACATAGAAGGCTATTTAAGCATTTTAGTTTTGAGGCTGTAAACGAGCCTCTGGAGAATCATCTCAAAGTACCTTCACAGCCTTGATTCTGCATGGCTTAAAGGTGTATTTTTAATGTGTATATTATTCAATATTTGAGGTCTGATTATGGAGTGGCTGAGATTGTATACCCTACAGTGTGGTTTATATAAACATGGATAGTGTGGCTTGGGTTGTGGCCTGATTGGGGTAGACCTCAGGGCAGTAGCCTGAACCATGTGAATGATGGGAAGGGTGGTGTAGTGGGCTCCAGGGAATAGTATGTATACTTACCGATATCCAAGTTGTCAAATTTGGACCATTTATGGCCAACCAAGGAAACCCCAAACTGCCCACTTTGGGTAAGGTTTCCATTAATCAAGCCCGTTTAACTGTTTGGTTCACAGGATTGTCCTGACAAAACCATGACTGTTGGCATGTATGAGCCTGAAGAATTCAGACTATCTGACTGAGGAAATCCTGAGATAGGCCTTAGTCCTGGTTTTACCAGTAGTGGAAGGAGAGCCCGGTAGGTTTATGTAGGTGGAGCATGGTTTGGGATGACAGAGCCCTTCACAGCAATTGTAGAGGCTTCAGAGAAGACCATCAACCACTCTAAAGCCTATATTAGACGGAACGAATATTGCCCTGAATGTCATTAATGTGATCGTAATTGAACGAGCCTCGCGAGGTGTAACAAGTATGAGCGATTAAATTATGAACAAGAAAGGAATGGGAAGGAATAATGCAAGTCACCTGTACATACTAAATGGTAACACTGGGTGACACTGACATGGAAAATGATTTTTAATGAAACCAGGGTCAGGCAGCTGCCAATAAGATAATGGGTTGCATCAAAAGGTGCATAGATGCTGTTATGAGAACATAGTCCTGACACTTTACAAATCACTAGTCAGACCACACATGGAGTACTGTGAAGAGAAGGGCAATTAAAGTAATAACTGGAAGTTTCTGCCTGAGGAGGTGGTGATGGTGAATTCACTAAAAGAGTTCAAGAGGGGCCTGGATGTATTTCTGGAGGGTAATAATATTAAAAGTTACCCACAGAGATGGGTCGTTGATCCAGGGAGTTATTCTGATGCCTGATTGGAGTCGGGAAGGAATTTTTTTCCCCCTAAAGTGAGGAAAATTGGCTTGTACCTCAAAGGGTTTTTTGCCTTCCTCTGGATTAAATTGCAGGATATCAGGCCGGACTGGATGGACAGATGTTTTTTTCAGACTACTGTATGTTACTATTGATCGCTCGTTTCTCGCTCTGTGTTTGATCCATGAATCGCCCAATGAATTTGGTGGTTCAATTAGAACTGGTAATTAAACAGCCCTCCTCATCATGCTGTTCACATTTTGACATCATGAGACCAAGAGGACATCTAGCAATTGATCAACAGTACCTCGCCATTGCAAGGCTTCAAGTAGGATGTTCTCAGATGTAAGTGGCCACTGAGCTTAGAGTGTCACAGATTGTCATCAGCAGGTTGTATCAGAGAGAGAGGGACTGGAAGAGTCACAGAAAGGAAGAGAAGTCATTTGGCCACATCCTACACTGATGACCGCTTTATTATGAACAAAGCCCTGCGGAATCGGATGATGAATTCCACACAACTCCAGGCACTTTTTAGGGAGTTGAGAGGCACCCAAATGTTTGAGATCATTTACATCAGCGTGGTCTGCATGCTAGACGACTGCAAAGGTACTAGACCCCACCACCAGACATAGATGTCATTGTCTTGCACGGGCCAAGGAGCATTTACATTGGACGAGGGACCAGTGGGCCTCGGTGCTGTTCACTGATGAAAGTTGATTTACGCTGAGCAGAAATTATGGCTGCCAATGATGTTGGAGGCATCAAGGAGAGAGCTATGAATCATCCCTTGGGCCTTTGGTGGTGGTGTTCACAGTGTGGGCAGGTGTGTCTAGTCAATACAGAACTGCCCTACACTGTGTGAATGGTCCAGTGACAAGTCCATACTACTTGAAGAACATCATTAATCCAGTAATTGTGCCTCTGCATGAACAGCACACTCTTAATTTCATCTTCATGGAGGACAATGCTCCAGCTCATTGAGGTCGCATCATTAGGGAACGGCTGCTGGAAACTGGGGTACCTCAAATGGAGTGGTCTGCACTTTCTCCAGACCTGAATTCCACTGAAAACCTATGGGATCAGCTGAGTCACCGTGTAGAGGCTCATAACTCTGTACCTCGGAACCTCAATGATCTGAGGGACACCCTTCAAGAAGAGTGGGATGCCATGCCTCAGCAGACAATAAGTCGACTTGTGAACAGCAGGAGATGTGGTTGTCAAGCTGTAATTGATGCTCAAAGCCACATGACAAGTTTTTGAGACACTGACATTTTTGTGGCGGTATACCCAGCACTGGTGTTGGCTTTTGTTCCAATAAATTGTTTGAGATGAGGAAATCACTATTGCTGCTTCTACTTAAATGCCCGACTTTCATAATATAATTTCACCTGAAAGCCAAATATCCCTAACTTTTTATGAGTAGTATATATGGAGTCATCTACTCGCTTAGATCACATAGAGGCTTGGCACTTTGTAGTGAACGATTATTGAGCAAAAGTACAAAAGAACATCGCTCTATGTAATAAGCAAATTTTTGTTGTCATTCTCTGCAAGACATTTGCTGGTCTAATACAAGCCTTAGTGAAGAAGTGATAAGTAATGTTAAACTGTTTGAATAGACTTTGGGCTGCAATTATGTTCTATGGAACCACTTGAGAAACCTCATATTACACCCTACCACATGAAACCACCTTTCAAGGTGAATAATACAAATTAGAATGTATTACTGCACAATGGGCATCCATCTGTCTCCTGACCTTCAATAGTGAGGGGTCACCATGCACCAGCTGCACCCATCTCCCTTTTTCTGCTTTGATCTCGTACTCATCACAGATGTGCTGATGCTATGCAACCAGCAGTGTCCACCTCTTCATTAGATGACTGTACAATGCCTGGTATAAGGACACTTCCCCTGTATATAAACTGAACAAGTAGAAAATGCTGGGAGATTTCAGCTCAGAATCCTGTAGAATAGTGAGCACAACTCAGGATCAATAATGTAATGTATGTACACAGTGTATAATACAGGATGTAACTCAGGATCAGTACAGGATAAGTAATGTATGTACACAGTGACTGCACCAGCAGAATAGTGAGTGCAGCTCTGGAGTATAATACAGGATGTAACTCAGGATCAGTACAGGATAAGTAATGTATGTACACAGTGACTGCACCAGCAGAATAGTGAGTGCAGCTCTGGAGTATAATACAGGATGTAACTTAGGATGAGTACAGGATAAGTAATGTATGTACACAGTGACTGCACCAGCAGAATAGTGAGTGCAGCTCTGGAGTATAATACAGGATGTAACTCAGGATCAGTACAGGATAAGTAATGTATGTACACAGTGACTGCACCAGCAGAATAGTGAGTGCAGCTCTGGAGTATAATACAGGATGTAACTCAGGATCAGTACAGGATAAGTAATGTATGTACACAGTGACTGCACCAGCAGAATAGTGAGTGCAGCTCTGGAGTATAATACAGGATGTAACTCAGGATCAGTACAGGATAAGTAATGTATGTACACAGTGACTGCACCAGCAGAATAGTGAGTGCAGCTCTGGAGTATAATACAGGATGTAACTTAGGATGAGTACAGGATAAGTAATGTATGTACACAGTGACTGCACCAGCAGAATAGTGAGTGCAGCTCTGGAGTATAATACAGGATGTAACTCAGGATCAGTACAGGATAAGTAATGTATGTACACAGTGACTCCACCAGCAGAATAGTGAGTGCAGCTCTGGAGTATAATACAGGATGTAACTCAGGATCAGTACAGGATAAGTAATGTATGTACACAGTAACTCCACCAGCAGAATAGTAAGTGCAGCTCTGGAGTATAATACAGGATGTAACTCAGGATCAGTACAGGATAAGTAATGTAATGTATGTACACAGTGACTGCACCAGCAGAATAGTGAGTGCAGCTCTGGAGTATAATACAGGATGTAACCCAGGATCAGTACAGGATAAGTAATGTACAGTACAGACCAAAAGTTTGGACACACCTTCTCATTCAAAGGGTTTTCTGTATTTTCATGACTATGAATATTGTAGATTCACACTGAAGGCATCAAAACTATGAATTAACACATGTGGAATTATATACTTAACAAAAAAGTGTGAAACAACTGAAAATATGTCTTATATTCTAGGTTCTTCAAAGTAGCCACCTTTTGCTTTGATTACTGCTTTGCACACTCTTGGCATTCTCTTGATGAGCTTCAAGAGGTAGTCACCTGAAATGGTATTCCAACAGTCTTGAAGGAGTTCCCAGAGATGCTTAGTACTTGTTGGCCCTTTTGCCTTCACTCTGCGATCCAGCTCACCCCAAACCATCTCGATTGGGTTCAGGTCTGGTGACTGTGGAGGTCAGGTCATCTGGCGTAGCACCCCATCACTCTCCTTCTTGGTCAGATAGCCTTTACACAGCCTGGAGGTGTGTTTGGGGTCATTGTCCTGTTGATAAAGAAATGATGGTCCAACTAAACGCAAACCGGATGGAATAGCATGCCGCTGCAAGATGCTGTGGTAGCCATGCTGGTTCAGTATGCCTTCAATTTTGAATAAATCCCCAACAGTGTCACCAGCAAAGCACCCCCATGCCATCACACCTCCTCCTCCATGCTTCACGGTGGGAACCAGGCATGTAATGTCCATCCGTTCACCTTTTCTGCGTCGCACAAAGACACGGTGGTTGGAACCAAAGATCTCAAATTTGGACTCATCAGACCAAAGCACAGATTTCCACTGGTCTAATGTCCATTCCTTGTGTTCTTTAGCCCAAACAAGTCTCTTCTGCTTGTTGCCTGTCCTTAGCAGTGGTTTCCACCATGAAGGCCTGCTGCACACAGTCTCCTCTTAACAGTTGTTGTAGAGATGTGTCTGCTGCTAGAACTCTGTGTGGCATTGACCTGGTCTCTAATCTGAGCTGCTGTTAACCTGCGATTTCTGAGACTGGTGACTCGGATTAACTTATCCTCCGCAGCAGAGGTGACTCTTGGTCTTCCTTTCCTTTTTGCGACTGCACTTGGGGACACTTTCAAAGTTTTCCCAATTTTTCGGACTGACTGACCTTCATTTCTTAAAGTAATGATGGCCACTCGTTTTTCTTTACTTAGCTGCTTTTTTCTTGCAATAATACAAATTCTAACAGTCTATTCAGTAGGAATACTGTGTATTCAGCTATGTATCCTCCTAACTTCTGCCCAACACAACTCATGGTCTCAACCCCATTTATAAGGCAAGAATTCCCACTTATTAAACCTGACAGGGCACACCTGTGAAGTGAAAACCATTTCAGGTGACTACCTCTTGAAGCTCATCAAGAGAATGCCAAGAGTGTGCAAAGCAGTAATCAAAGTAAAAGGTGGCTACTTTGAAGAACCTAGAATATAAGACATATTTTCAGTTGTTTCACACTTTTTTGTTAAGTATATAATTCCACACATGTTAATTCATAGTTTTGATGCCTTCAGTGTGAATCTACAATATTCATAGTCATGAAAATACAGAAAGCTCTTTGAATGAGAAGGTGTCTCCAAACCTTTGGTCTGTACTGTATGTACACAGTGACTGCACCAGCAGAATAGTGAGTGCAGCTCTGGAGTATAATACAGGATGTAACTCAGGATCAGTACAGGATAAGTAATGTTTGTACACAGTGACTGCACCAGCAGAATAGTGAGTGCAGCTCTGGAGTATAATACAGGATGTAACTCAGGATCAGTACAGGATAAGTAATATATGTACACAGTGACTGCACCAGCAGAATAGTGAGTGCAGCTCTGGACCAGGTGTCTCTGAGCTGCAATCATCTGTGGGTGTGGTCGCCTGTGGCTGTGTTTGGTCCTGCTCCTGAGCCGTTTGGAGGAAGATCTATCCACCTGAGGCCTACTCTTTCCTCCCCAGGGAGAGAGTAGGTTCTTGGGCATGAGCGAGGGAAGCAAGCCCCAGGCTCCTGTTCCCAGCGGCAGGCCATCGGGGGACAGGAGGAGCCAGCGTTTGGCCTGTATGGAGGACTCAGGGGTAAGAAGATCTGGCAGGAGTCGCAGCAATGTGCCTTCTGTCTCCCCTGAGTCTATGGACAGCAGGAAGAGCCGCAAGGCTGAATCATGCAAGAAAGACACGAATACCAGCTCAGCTGAGAGTGGCCCTTCTGGGGCCCAACGAAAGCAGAGTGTTCACGGAGGTGAGGCAGATCTTGAGGAGGAAGGCTGAGGGCCCGGGAGTCCCTTTCCACCTATGGCTCCCGGGTCATGAGCCACCTCCGTGAATATAAAGACGCGAGCAAGACCTTGAGGAGGCTCCGGGAGGAGCTGCGTGGACTGAAGGCTTGTGTGGAATCGGCCCCCAAGAGAAAGAAGCAGGGGCTGCAGAACCAAATCAAGCAGCTCCAAGCTGAGATGAGAGAGTTGGAAGAAAGGAGAACAGTCCTTAGAGAAAAAAGCGGTCCGTTTAAGGAGAAACTCCTAAACGAAGAGCGTTTCCAGAAGATGGCAGAGGAGAAGCAGAGAAGGCTGATGGGGCTGCAGCCTGACAGCCAGGTGGAAGACCAAGCAGTGGAGAAGGACGGTGATGGTGACCAGCAAGATCCACCTGGCAGTCTGCAGGAGCAGATTCCGTACAGTGGGCCCCCTGCATGCCAAGCAGCTTTGTCACCCAGCTGTGGCTTGGGGGATGAGTACGAGACCTGTAGCCTGGGAGGGGCCCTCATGGAGGAGATCCAGCTCCTGGAGTCCCCAGTGCGTTTCCAGGACTTGTGCTTTGGAGATGAACTGCCACAGGAGACGCCTGGGGAGGGAAAAAGTAAAAAAGCTAAGAAGACCAAGCCCCAGGAGCAGGTACAATTTGTATACACCCCCCTCCCTGGGACCTCCGGGTCGTCCACAGGGCTGGCTCACTGTATCAGCCCCTCTTCTCAGCCCAGCCCTTGTCCTGCAGTGGACTCGGTGCAGGAGAGAGGGGAGAGCAAGGTATCCAATATGGCAGGGAGCTCTGTCTCTGTTTGCAGTAACGGGGATGGAGCTGGTGTGGTACTGGCTGAAAAGCCGGACAGGAAGGTTGCGGTGGGCGTTAAAAAGATAGGCTCTGGTGCTGGTGTTTGCTCCCTGTCGGGAGGGGGGGCAGCTCCGCGCCAGAGTCGGCTGCGAGAGCTCCGGCGGCTCCGATCGCTGATGACGCTGCTCCCTCAGGGCAGCAGAGGCATGAAGGGGCTGCCGGAGCTGAGACGGTTTCGCCTCCCACAAAAGGACAAGGAAAAGGACAAGGAATAGGACTAAAACCATTGTTTTGCATTGGCGCTGCTGGTCCAGATGAGCTGCACCATGAAAAAACAGACCAGCAGCGTCTGGGTTTGGATCAGCGGCGCCCGGTAATAGATCAGCGGCGCCCAAAATTTGGGAAGAATGGTACTGATGAAGCGGAGGGCAATGACAAAAGTGGGGTTGGGGCTGCTTCTAAACAGGGCAAGCATGCTCCCTTGGAGGCAGCTCTGGCCCCAGGGCCCAGTGATGCTGAGGTACCAAACCTTACACCAAAACACACCGGTTCAGCCAGTATGAGTGGAAGCGAGAATGTGGGAGGAGGTCGGGGGGGAAATGTTAATAAAAATATGTCTGGGGGTTTGGATGGAGGAGTGAGTGGTGGTAGGAGGGAAGGAGGGGTGGGCGTGTCATCTGTTATTAGTGAGGGTAGTCTGGTGATGGAGGATATGGAAGTGGGTGGTGGAGGGTCTTTGGTAAATGGTGAGGGTGGGGAGCCTGGTCCGGTTGCCCCCCCTGCTGTGGCAGCTCCTGTGCGCAGCTATGCTAATGTCACAGCGGGGGGAAATAGGGGGCCCTCCTTGTCCTCCGGCTCTGGGGATGGCGTTTTGCAGCGGCGTCTTCTGGAGGTCCTAAAGAGAGGGGAGAGAACAATTGATGTAGAGGGTAGGGAGGTTGATCTATCATTCTGGATAGAGAGGCATGGCCTCTCAGCCTTCCGAGAGGAAAGAAGCAGCGAGCCCACGTGGTCTCTCCCGACATCTGGGCAGGGTGGTCTCCGTAGGAATGTGGTCCGTCTGAGGTGGACGGGCAGTGATACATGTCCTTCAAGATCAGATGTAGTTGCGCTCCTGCTAAAGATGGGCTTCAAGGCGACTGACATCTACGCCTTGATACATCCCTATGGGGCCCCCGAGTTCGATGTCAGCTTTGTTCGGCCAGAGGGGCTTGAGCTCTTCTGGTCTAACTATGAGGTGTCAAAGGACGAGCCCAGCTGGCAAGACTTTGCCATCCAGGCAGTGTCTCGTCAGAACAACATCAAGGGTGACCGTTTTAACCCTTAACGAGTCACTCTCTTGTATAGACATCATGACGTGGCTTGGCCGATGTGGGGAGGTGGTGGAGGTCCCCAAAAAGAACAGGGATGAATATGGCATCTGGTCTGGGGCCTGGACGTTTATGGTAAAACTTAAGCGTTCAGGAAATATGGTTACCCACATACCATCTGCAACCTTCCTCGGAAGGGATCGTATCCAGATTTTCTACCAGGGTCAGCCGAAGCTCTGTCACAGATGCGGCAGCCCCACACAGGTGTACCTGTGTGGTGACTTAGGTCACCCATTCAGTCGCTGCCCCCATTCCTTTGCCAATGCGGTCAATAACCCGGCGGGAGAAAGCCATGAGGATAATTCTGCTGGGGGAGAGGCTGGCAGAAGTGAAGGAACAGAGGGGCCAGGGAGGAAAAGTAAACAAAAGACGCCTGCCCAACTGAGGCGTCAGGAAAAACGCCAAAGGGAGAGGGAGATGGGCGAGTCTCAGGAACCTCAGGCAACTGGGGAGACTGGGACAACCTCTGATCTCACCGCTGAGGCTGTTGCTACTGCTGAGGCCCAAAGGGACAGTGAACTGGATGAGGAAATCAGGAGGATCCAGGAAGAGGAAGGTGGCATCTCCTCAATATCCCCCCATGGCGAAAGTATGGACGGGAAAAGTGGGAGATGGCAAGAGAAAAAAGCAGGGTAAAAAACATATAAGTAAAAAGGGAGATTTAAGGTCTTCTCCCACCCACCAGATGCCAAAGGAAGGTACAACCGACCCCCCTCTGATTAGTCTCTCAAACCGGTTCCAAGCCATCGGTGACACCTCCCCCTCTTTGGGGGAGGGAGCTGAGGGTGAGGTTCTGGGCGCGGCTGTAACACAGGGGCCTGCGGGGGACGCCGAGCCTCCTTCTCCTGGGGGAAATATGTCCTCAGGAGGGGGGGCTGGCCTGGAGTCAGGGGACAAGGACGGAGGTGAGATGGACACTTCTGTTTCCTTAAAAAGAGTTAAGCCATCATCTGATGGAACAGATGGCATGGGCAGCGGGAAAAAGAAAGCCGTCTAATTCGATCACCCATGATGGCGTCACCCACTAAGTCAGATATGGCTAGATTTGCGGCCTTTGATTTTTTCAGCCGGGTTGAAGCTGACATTTTATTTTTGCAGGAGACCTGGCTGGCGGATTTGGCGGCCATATTTAAACTAAAAGGGAATGGAGGCGGGGAGCCTCCTACTGGTCTCTTGTGGCCAAGCCGTATAGCGGGGTGTCGGTCCTTTTTACCGCACCGGTAGAATGACGACGGGTTATTGAATTAGAAATGGGGAGGTGTCTGATCTTGGATGTCCTCATGAGGGGACAAAAACTTTGTCTAATTAACATCTATGGTCCCCAATCCAAGTGGGACAGGAAGTGTCTCAATGGGGCAGTTAGGTCCCCCGAAACGCGTTTGGGAGAAAGAGATCCAGTGAGAACCTGTGAAAGACATATTAAACAACCACTACATAGCGCATCTAGCGCAACTGCAAGTCCCACCCATACCGGAGAACTTGCCCCGATACTGTGACGCTGATTGGCAATCAGCGCACACTACAGCCTCCAGCCAACATCCACGTGGGATGCCACGAGGTTTAATTACAAACGCCGACAAGTGCGCGCGCCACAGCACAGAGCATTACTGAGTGAAGGAGACGGAGAGAGGTTACGCCGGAACGAACGGGACATACACCAGAGGAGTGGGTAAAGTACCAAGCCTTACTGGCGATTGAATGTGACTATACGGGATCGTATATATTACAAACCCACACACAGAGATCTACCAGACTGATACCATTAACACCCTGAACAGGGGACGTCGTTTATTGAACCTAACTATATAAAGGGGATGTTATTATCTGCATCGCTATACCTACATCTGGTTTAACTACTCTATAGTGGATCCCATTGAAACACAACAATTTACCTGGATTATAATATAGCTCTTTGAACACTATTTTTATTATATTACATTTTTTTTGTATTTTTTGTATTTTCTTGTATTTTATTACTCCTTTTTTTTTGTATTTTATTACTCATTTTGCCTTTTTTAAATATTACAACTGGGCCCGGTCTACTTTTATATTCTTTTATTTTTGATACTCAGAATAAAAACACAGATCAATTTCAACGTATATATTTACTGTCTATATATATATATATATATACTAACTACTAGTATCCGAACATCTCGGTAATTATACCATTTAACTGCCATAACACCTAATGTAAGTGTGCCCACCCAATCCTAGTATTTATTGCATTTTTCTATAGAGACCCTTGGGTAAGGTCAAGGGTGAGAGCACCTTATTCATTATTCTCATATTTTGGTGAGCCACTGTATTTTATACTTATTCACTGTTTAATTTTGTTTTCTCTGAATGTTACAGAGACTCCCCGGATGGGAAGAGGTTACTGGAGGCTCAATTCGTCTCTCTTGGAAGAAGCGGAGATAAGACAGTCCTTTGAGGACTTCGTTCAGAGCCAGGTGCCATTGCTGGATCTCTGCAGCAGTAAGTCTGAGTGGTGGGAGTTGTTCAAGGAAAGGGTGGGGAGGTTCTTCCGCCAGCTCTCGAGCCTCAGGAGTCTGAGTAGGTACCGCCTGTATCAGGGCCTGAGGAGGAAACTCGAACGTCTTGTCTTGACTGGAGGTAGCCATGATGAGATCTCCAGAGTGAAGTCTTTGCTTATGAGATGTCAGTATGATAGACACGCATCTTTGGTTTTTGAGAGGGATTATGGGAAATACAGCTCGCCCGACCCTTACAGAAACTGCAAGATGTCAGTGAGTAGTACGATTGTGTCAGGACTGATTGATAGTACGGGGTCCCTGAGAAGGTCCAGATCAGGGATCTTGGAGGTCATCAGATCCTTTTACTCACATCTCATGGCGAAGAGGGATCTTGATCGTGATAAGATTTCGGCTTTCCTGGCTGAAACTGTTCCTGAACCAGGAGTAGACCCCTCTCTTGACGTTTTGACTGAAGTGATCCAGGAAGAGGAAGTCAGTCTGGTGATTGAGGGGCTTGCTCCCAAAAAATCGCCAGGTCCGGATGGCTTAACATCTGAGTTTTATAAGACCTTTAAGGACACCTTAGTTCCCCTCTTGACTGAGGTATTCAATGAGTGTCTCTCCTCAGGCACTCTACCAAAGTCAATGAGGAGGTTGGCCCTGATCATTCTGTCAAAGGGTAAAGATCCATTCCACATTGAGAACTGGCGGCCCATAGCGCTCCTCGGTGTGGACAGAAAGATTCTGGCAAAGGTGCTATTTAATCGGTTGGTGAAGTTTGCGCCCCAGCTCCTTTCTGGGACCCAGCATTGCTCTGTCCCAGGCCGCAGTACTTTTAGTTCTGTGCTCAGTGTCCGAGAGGCCATGGAGCAGGGCAGGGCAGGTCACTGGAAGGGGTACATGCTGTCCTTGGATCAGGCAAAAGCATTTGATCGTGTTGACCATGAGTACCTCTGGTCTGTCCTTCTGAGATATGGCCTGCCGGGGGGGTTTGTTGATTGGCTTAAGACCTTGTACACAGGGGCAGAGAGTTTCCCTCTTGTGAACGGTTGGATTGGCCGCCCTTTTGAGGTGGGATCTGGGGTTCGCCAGGGTTGTCCTTTGAGCCCGCTATTGTACGTGTTCGCGATTGATCCCTTCCTTAGGAGGGTTGATTGTGGACAGTTAGCGGGTGTCAGGATGGACCAGGCGGCTCCGGAGACCACACTAAGGGTGGTGGCGTATGCCGATGACGTAACTATCTTTGTGTATTCGAGAGGGGAGGCAGAGTAGGTGCTGTCGGAGGTAGAACGCTACTCAGAGTCATCTGGGTCCAAGATCAACCGGGATAAGTGTGAGAGTCTCTGGCTGGGAGGAGGAGATCCTGGTTTTGATCTCCCGGACACCCTTCCAGAGCCCCAGGAGTCTACAAAAGTCCTCGGCATTGAATTTGACCAGGGGGATTACCCCCATCAAAATTGGGATAGCAGGCTTAAGATTGCCGCTCAGAAGGTGGACCAGTGGAAGGGTTGGTCTTTGACCCTCAGGGAAAGGGTGAACATCATCAAAACCTACCTGATCCCTTTGCTGTTATATCTGGGCAGTGTGTGCGTCTTGCCAGAAACTCTCTGGACTCGGGTCTACAGTCTGTTCTTCCAGATGTTATGGGGGAATAGACTGAACCTTGTCAAGAGGGAGGTTACTTACCGTACGAGGAGACTAGGAGGGTTGGGTATGGTCAACCCTGTGGTGTTCCTGGTGAACACCTTTATTAAGATTAATCTGGCAAGCCTCTGGAAAGAGAGGGCTCCTCCGTGGGTAGTCTCCTGTCGGGGATGGTTTCGGCCTTTCTTCCAGGAATGGGAGACAGGAGGGAAAGTGAAGGATCTCTGCACGCCACATGGGCATCTCCCGGCTTATGCTGCCCTGGTTCTGAAGGTATTACGTCGGTGGGGTCTGGGGATGTGGGAAATCAGGACTCAGTCAAGGAAACTCCTTGACCAGAGGGTTCTGTTGACCCATTTCCAGAAACCTCTGGCCCTCAGGGACTGCCCAAGTCGGGATCTGAGGGTCGGGTTACGGCTTTTGAATACCATCAGGATCCCTTTGAAGTTTTTTGACTTGACTTGGCGCTGCTTCCATGGGAAACTGTGTGTGAGGGACAATCTGAAGTGTAGGAGCTCTGAGGACAGGGGGTGTCCCCGAGAGGAGTGCGGTGGTGTGCTGGAGAGCATGGACCACTTCCTGCTTCAGTGTCCCTTCAACACAGAGGTTTACACCAGGGTGGAGAGCTCCATCGGCTGGCCTAGGCTGGTCACTCTCTCCTACGCGGAATGAGCCTATGGAGCATTCAGACGCCTGGGTAGTAGGGACTGCTGCACTTTATTCCTAGTCAGCTCAGTGGTCAGGTACTACACGTGGCATGCACGGTGCTTAGTCTCGACGCAGCGCAAAATCCTCCCCGTGGATGAGGTGGTTAGGAACATTCTTGGAGACCTGGTGAAGGTGCGCTCTCTGGAGTACGAGAGGTTGGGGGCGGGTAGAGCCTCTCTCCTCTGGAGGGGTTTTGCCTTTGGGGTGTACCCTAGCCTGTTGTCTCCCTTCCTGGTGGTGGGCTGATGCTGACACTCTAGATTTTTGTTTTGTTTTGATGGCTGTATGAGGACATAGGGCTTGCAGGCGCCGAACTTGGGCTTTAATGGTTGTGTATGGCTGAAAAGCCTCACTGTGGGTGGTACGGGTGGTCTGCCATGGGTTTTAGTTTACATGTCTATGTGTATATTTCTGTATATTTGTATATAGTTTGTATATGTGTTTTTTTTATAGTGATGTATATTTTCTTATGTGAGCTTTGGGTGTAGTGTCAGGTTGGGTGGTGGGTAATTGGGGGGAGGGTTTCATGGGACTTTGGGGACTTTTGGACTTTTTCTGGTATAAGAGAAAATCCTGGGCTGGTTCATGGACGTCTGTTATCATGTGCTGGGGGCATGGGATGCGGGACCAGCTCAGGGCCAAAAAAAAAAATAAAAAAATGTGTTGTATTGGGGTGTTGGTGTGTGGGATTTTTGTAAGTAAGTAAGTTTGTTTTATATTTGCTGTGTTTAGGTAAAGTGCAACCGGATCAGGAAGGTTAGTGCATTGTTATTGTTATTTAAATTGTAAATACTGTATATATTGTATATAGTGGGTGTTCTGTGGGGGGCGAGTGTTGGGCTGGACCGGTGTTGACTACACCGTGCTGAGGTGCATTATGTCTTGTATATTTGGTTTGTGTTTGGTGTGATTTCTGTATTTATTTATTTATTTGTAATGTTTTTAAAAATTTTAATAAAAGAAATACAGGATGTAACTCAGGATCAGTACAGGATAAGTAATGTATGTACAAAGTGACTGAACCAGCAGAATAGTGAGTGCAGCTCTGGAGTATAATACAGGATGTAACTCAGGATCAGTACAGGATAAGTAATGTATGTACAAAGTGACTGAACCAGCAGAATAGTGAGTGCAGCTCTGGAGTATAATACAGGATGTAACTCAGGATCAG
>ONZH01026356.1:0-11783 GCA_900303285.1 Rhinella marina | reverse complement strand
ACTCATTTTTGCTGCCTGCTGCTGTACCTTGGCTTGCTGGGATCTGTAGTGCAGTCTAGGGAATACGTTTTTTCTATGATTTCTATACACTACAGTCCAGTGAACAATTATGTAGTGTACTGTACAGTAGCGTCAGTCTAGGGAATACGTTTTTTCTATCATTTCTATACAATATAGTCCAGTGAATAATTATGTAGTGTACTGTACAGTAGTGTCAGTCTAGGGAATACGTTTTTTCTATGATTTCTATACACTACAGTCCAGTGAACAATTATATAGTGTACTGCACAGTAGCGTCAGTCTAGGGAACACGTTTTTTCTATCATTTCTATACACTACAGTCCAGTGAACAATTCTGCAGTGTGCTGTACAGCAGCGTCAGTCTATAAAATACGTATTTTTTCAGTTATATGTACTACAGTCTAGTGAAAAATGGAGTGGTTTGCGGTAACATAGCCGCCATTTAAAGACTACGTTTTTTCTAAGTTATATGTACTACAGTCCAGATAAAAATGGAGTGGTTTGCAGTAACATAGCCGCCATTTAAAGACTACGTTTTTTCTCAGTTATATGTACTACAGTCCAGTGAAAAATGGAGTGGTTTGTGGTACAATAGCCGCCATTTAAAGACTACGTTTTTTCTCAGTTATATGTACTACAGTCCGGTGAAAAATTTAGTGGTTTGCGGTAACAGAGCCACCATTTAAAGACTACGTTTTTTTCTCATTTATATATACTACAGTCCAGTGAAAAATTCTGTAGTATGCTGTACAGCAGCGTCAGTCTATAAAATACGTATTTTCTCAGTTATATGTACTACAGTCCACTGAAAAATGGAGTGGTTTGCGGTAACATAGCCGCCATTTAAAGACTACGTTTTTTTCTCATTTATATATACTACAGTCCAGTGAACAATTCTGTAGTGTGCTGTACAGAAGAGGCAGTCCATAAAATACGTATTTTCTCAGTTATATATACTACAGTTCCGTGAAAAATGGAGTGGTTTGCGGTAACATAGCTGCCATTTAAAGACTACGTATTTTCTCAGTTATATGTACTACAGTCCAGTGAAAAATGGAGTGGTTTGTGGTACAATAGCCGCCATTGAAAGACTACGTTTTTTCTCAGTTATATGTACTACAGTCCAGTGAAAAATGGAGTGCTTTGCGGTAACATAGCCGCCATTTAAAGACTACGTTTTTTTCTCATTTGTATATACTACAGTCCAGTGAACAATTCTGTAGTGTGCTGTACAGAAGAGGCAGTCCATAAAATATGTATTTTCTCAGTTATATATACTACAGTTCCGTGAAAAATGGAGTGGTTTGCGGTAACATAGCTGCCATTTAAAGACTACGTATTTTCTCAGTTATATGTACTACAGTCCAGTGAAAAATGGAGTGGTTTGTGGTACAATAGCCGCCATTGAAAGACTACGTTTTTTCTCAGTTATATGTACTACAGTCCAGTGAAAAATGGAGTGCTTTGCGGTAACATAGCCGCCATTTAAAGACTACGTTTTTTTCTCATTTGTATATACTACAGTCCAGTGAACAATTCTGTAGTGTGCTGTACAGAAGAGGCAGTCCATAAAATATGTATTTTCTCAGTTATATATACTACAGTTCCGTGAAAAATGGAGTGGTTTGCGGTAACATAGCTGCCATTTAAAGACTACGTATTTTCTCAGTTATATGTACTACAGTCCAGTGAAAAATGGAGTGGTTTGTGGTACAATAGCCGCCATTGAAAGACTACGTATTTTCTCAGTTATATGTACTACAGTCCAGTGAAAAATGGAGTGGTTTGCGGTAACATAGCCGCCATTTAAAGACTACGTTTTTTCTCAGTTATATGTACTACAGTCCAGTGAAAAATGGAGTGGTTTGTGGTACAATAGCCGCCATTTAAAGACTACGTTTTTTCTCAGTTATATGTACTACAGTCCACTGAAAAATGGAGTGATTTGCGGTACAATAGCCGCCATTTAAAGACTACGTTTTTTTCTCAGTCATATGTACTACAGTCCAGTGAAAAATGGAGTGGTTTGCGGTAACATAGCCGCCATTTAAAGACTACGTTTTTTCTCAGTTATATGTACTACAGTCCAGTGAAAAATGTAGTGGTTTGCGGTAACATAGCCGCCATTTAAAGACTACATTTTTTTCTCATTTATATATACTACAGTCCAGTGAAAAATTTTGTAGTATGCTGTACAGCAGCGTCAGTCTATAAAATACGTATTTTCTCAGTTATATGTACTACAGTCCACTGAAAAAAGGAGTGGTTTGTGGTAACATAGCCGCCATTTAAAGACTAGGTTTTTTTCTCAGTTATATGTACTACAGTCCAGTGAAAAATGGAGTGCTTTGCAGTAACATAGCCGCCATTTAAAGACTACATTTTTTTCTCATTTATATATACTACAGTCCAGTGAACAATTCTGTAGTGTGCTGTACAGAAGAGGCAGTCCATAAAATACGTATTTTCTCAGTTATATATACTACAGTTCAGTGAAAAATGGAGTGGTTTGCGGTAACATAGCCGCCATTTAAAGACTACGTATTTTCTCAGTTATATGTACTACAGTCCAGTGAAAAATGGAGTGGTTTGTGGTCCAATAGCCGCCATTTAAAGACTACGTTTTTTCTCAGTTATATGTACTACAGTCTAGTGAAAAATGGAGTGCTTTGCGGTAACATAGCCGCCATTTAAAGACTACGTTTTTTTCTCATTTATATATACTACAGTCCAGTGAACAATTCTGTAGTGTGCTGTACAGAAGAGGCAGTCCATAAAATACGTATTTTCTCAGTTATATGTACTACAGTCCAGTGAAAAATGGAGTGGTTTGTGGTACAATAGCCGCCATTTAAAGACTACGTTTTTTCTCAGTTATATGTACTACAGTCCAGTGAAAAATGGAGTGATTTGCGGTACAATAGCCGCCATTTAAAGACTACGTTTTTTCTCAGTCATATGTACTACAGTCCAGTGAACAATTCTGTAGTGTGCTGTATAGTAGCGTCAGTCTATAAAACACGTATTTTCTCAGTTATATGTACTACAGTCCAGTGAAAAATGGATTGGTTTGCGGTAACATAGCCGCCATTTAAAGACTACGTTTTTTCTCAGTTATATGTACTACTGTCCAGTGAAAAATGGAGTGGTTTGCGGTAACATAGCCGCCATTTAAAGACTACGTTTTTTCTCAGTTATATGTACTACAGTCCAGTGAAAAATGGAGTGGTTTGCGGTACAATAGCCGCCATTTAAAGACTACGTTTTTTCTCAGTTATATGTACTACAGTCCGGTGAAAAATGTAGTGGTTTGCTGTAACAGAGCCGCCATTTAAAGACTACGTTTTTTTCTCATTTATATATACTACAGTCCAGTGAAAAATTCTGTAGTATGCTGTACAGCAGCGTCAGTCTATAAAATACGTATTTTCTCAGTTATATGTACTACAGTCCACTGAAAAATGGAGTGGTTTGCGGTAACATAGCCTCCATTTAAAGACTACGTTTTTTCTCAGTTATATGTACTACAGTCCAGTGAAAAATGGAGTGCTTTGCGGTAACATAGCCTCCATTTAAAGACTACGTTTTTTTCTCATTTATATATACTACAGTCCAGTGAACAATTCTGTAGTGTGCTGTACAGAAGAGGCAGTCCATAAAATACGTATTTTCTCAGTTATATATACTACAGTTCAGTGAAAAATGGAGTGGTTTGCGGTAACATAGCTGCCATTTAAAGACTACGTATTTTCTCAGTTATATGTACTACAGTCCAGTGAAAAATGGAGTGCTTTGCGGTAACATAGCCGCCATTTAAAGACTACGTTTTTTTCTCATTTGTATATACTACAGTCCAGTGAACAATTCTGTAGTGTGCTGTACAGAAGAGGCAGTCCATAAAATACGTACTTTCTCAGTTATATATACTACAGTTCAGTGAAAAATGGAGTGGTTTGCGGTAACATAGCTGCCATTTAAAGACTACGTATTTTCTCAGTTATATGTACTACAGTCCAGTGAAAAATGGAGTGGTTTGTGGTACAATAGCCGCCATTGAAAGACTACGTTTTTTCTCAGTTATATGTACTACAGTCCAGTGAAAAATGGAGTGCTTTGCGGTAACATAGCCGCCATTTAAAGACTAAGTTTTTTTCTCATTTATATATACTACAGTCCAGTGAACAATTCTGTAGTGTGCTGTACAGAAGCGGCAGTCCATAAAATACGTATTTTCTCAGTTATATGTACTACAGTCCAGTGAAAAATGGAGTGGTTTGCGGTAACATAGCCGCCATTTAAAGACTACGTTTTTTCTCAGTTATATGTACTACAGTCCAGTGAAAAATGGAGTGGTTTGTGGTACAATAGCCGCCATTTAAAGACTACGTTTTTTCTCAGTTATATGTACTACAGTCCAGTGAAAAATGGAGTGATTTGCGGTACAATAGCCGCCATTTAAAGACTAAGTTTTTTCTCAGTCATATGTACTACAGTCCAGGGAAAAATGGAGTGGTTTGCGGTAACATAGCCACCATTTAAAGACTACGTTTTTTCTCAGTTATATGTACTACAGTCCAGTGAAAAATGTAGTGGTTTGCGGTAACATAGCCGCCATTTAAAGACTACATTTTTTTCTCATTTATATATACTACAGTCCAGTGAAAAATTTTGTAGTATGCTGTACAGCAGCGTCAGTCTATAAAATACGTATTTTCTCAGTTATATGTACTACAGTCCACTGAAAAATGGAGTGGTTTGCGGTAACATAGCCGCCATTTAAAGACTAGGTTTTTTTCTCAGTTATATGTACTACAGTCCAGTGAAAAATGGAGTGCTTTGCAGTAACATAGCCGACATTTAAAGACTACGTTTTTTTCTCATTTATATATACTACAGTCCAGTGAACAATTCTGTAGTGTGCTGTACAGAAGAGGCAGTCCATAAAATACGTATTTTCTCAGTTATATGTACTACAGTCCAGTGAAAAATGGAGTGGTTTGTGGTACAATAGCCGCCATTTAAAGACTACGTTTTTTCTCAGTTATATGTACTACAGTCCAGTGAAAAATGGAGTGGTTTGTGGTACAATAGCCGCCATTTAAAGACTACGTTTTTTCTCAGTTATATGTACTACAGTCCAGTGAAAAATGGAGTGGTTTGTGGTACAATAGCCGCCATTTAAAGACTACGTTTTTTCTCAGTTATATGTACTACAGTCCAGTGAAAAATGGAGTGATTTGCGGTACAATAGCCGCCATTTAAAGACTACGTTTTTTTCTCAGTCATATATACTACAGTCCAGTGAACAATTCTGTAGTGTGCTGTATAGTAGCGTCAGTCTATAAAACACGTATTTTCTCAGTTATATGTACTACAGTCCAGTGAAAAATGGATTGGTTTGCGGTAACATAGCCGCCATTTAAAGACTACGTTTTTTTCTCAGTTATATGTACTACTGTCCAGTGAAAAATGGAGTGGTTTGCGGTAACATAGCCGCCATTTAAAGTCTGCGTTTTTTCTCAGTTATAATTAATTTCTACTACATATGCCGTGTAGGCAATGACCAATAATTTTCCCAGATACAATAGTGATACAACTAAAACGTAACTTTTATTCCATTTAGGTTGATAAAATTGTGAGCAAAATAGTGAATTAAAAACAACTGCCTCGCGTTGTTAGCTTTGTATCAGCCTGTAAATGTTTACATGTATCTCTCTCAGTGTGGGGTGTGCACATAAACCCACTCTGATACTGCTGTGGAGGTGTCAGCTGTGGCTAGTTGGCTTCACTCAGCCACAGTAAACCATATATACCTCACTGGAATACCTCTATCTAGCTGTTAACTAACACGCTTGGCAGGAATTAAAACCTATTAACCACCCCCCAACATGTTTCACCAGCCTCTTCTGGCGTCATCAGGGGTTTGGGCAGCAATGAAGGCACATACCAGACACCAATTATTTATGCTGTCTCAGATTAGACTGACATATTTTGCATCCAATAGGTAAGTGACAGGCAGGCATTACCTCGCAGCACAGCATCCAACTGGATCTTCTAAACAAGTAGCATCATCTCAGAACTCAGCAAATAGGGACATAACTGCAGCGCTGTCTATATGACATACTGCACAGACAAACGCTGCGCTCCGACTTAGTACCTGTAACGGACCCTATTTCCACCGCGATTCTATTTCAACAGCGCAGCACTACGGAGCGCTGTATTCCCATCTGCGCATGCGCATCGCAGACCAACTCAGAGACGGCTACTATGTTACTTTGTTAATTAATTGGATGTACTGCCAGTTAGCTGAAGTATAGTAACTTACATGTAGCAGACCAGAAAGACATTGCTGTGCTGACTGCAGCAGATGATGACATATTAAGGTCCATTTACCTATTTATGTCCCAACATAGCATCCCCAGATTAAATGGGGGCTATTACTATGTTGGGTATCCTACTGACAACACTTTATCATTCCACTTAATGTCAAATAACCAATGACCTATTTAAATTATTCATCAGCAATAATATTATGATAATAGTCTGACACTAGAATTGCATAGTAAATCCATATTTATGGATATATTAAAGTGGATTATTCTTGAAAACCATGCTGTCACTATATATATATATATATATATATATATGTCACTCCTTCACCATCATCACTACTATATTTGCAATGCAAGAGAATGTTTAAATATATGTGCCATTCATTAATATCCGCTCACTATATGACATAATCCTTATAAGAATGAAGAGAAGGTAAAACCTTTGTTGAGTCCTTTTGGGCTGAGACTGCCTAACCTGTAAATCCACCTAGTCTCCTCTTGTAAAAGTACCTTGTCTAGGTTACCCTTTCTAGCACCCAATGTCTTCTTACATATACCCCAAAAACTGAGACATTTAGGGTCACCTCCATGATATTGTCTTACATGTCTTGAGATAGGAGTATCAGCTTTGGTGTTGATACTGCTGATATGCTGGGAAATTCGTCGCCTAAACTCCTGAATTGTTTTACCCACATAGATCTTCTGGCATGTACATTGAGCGATATATACAATGCCTGTTGTTTGGCAATTGATGAAGTCCTTCACAAAATATTGCTTACCATCAATCGGATTCTGAAAGGTTTTTGTCCGTTTCACTAAAGGGCAAAACGAACAGCGTCCACAGGGGAAGGTACCTATAACTGGTGAATGGAGCCAAGTCTTTGGTTTTGAAGTTCCGAAATAACTATGTACCAATAGATCTTTCAAGTTCTTCCCTCTCCTATGTGTTACGCTAGGATGTTCACTTAATACCTCTCTAAGGTCATTGTCTGCCTTCAGAATATGCCAGTGCTTTTTAAGTATTTGGTACATTGCCTGATTCAGTACGTCATACGTACCAATACATCTTATAATTTCCTTTGACTTTGTGCCAGGTTTATCTAGTAAGAGATCTGTTCTATTTGATTCCTTTGCCCGAAAAAAGGCCTTGTGCAAAACCTTTTTTGGATAGCCTCTTTCCACAAACCTCTGATATAAGTTGTTACTCTCTTTAATGAAATTGGTTTCCTCAGAGCAATTTCTCTTCGCTCTAATATATTGTCCAATGGGTATTCCTTTTTTCAGAGATGTAGGATGGTAACTCTGCCAGTGTAGTAAATTGTTTGTGGAGGTGGGCTTACGAAAAACTTCTGTCTGAATGCGGCCACCAGAATCCACAGAGATCGTCAAGTCCAAAAAAGTGATAGTGTTCGCGTGTATCTCCGATGTGAATTTAAGACCTATTTCATTAATATTTAAACATTTGACAAAATCATGAAAGTGTTCAAATGTGCCATCCCAAAGTAACAAAATGTCATCTATAAACCTACCCCAGAACAAAATGTGTTGTGTGAATCTGGAGAATTGGTCTGTGAAGACTATCGTGTTCTCCCACCATCCTAAAAAAAGATTTGCGTAATTTGGTGCACATTTACTGCCCATTGCGGTGCCAAGTGTCTGTGAATAAAAAGTGCCATTGAACAAAAAATGATTGTGCGTGAGTAGGAACTGTAGCAGTGTAAGAACAAATTGGTTGTGTGCTTGAAAGTGCATACCCCTAGAGGACAGAAATGTGGATGCAGCATTAATTCCTAAATCGTGTCTGATGCTGGTATAGAGTGACTCTATATCCAGGCTGGCTAGTTTTGTCTCTGGTGTGACTTGGATCTCTTGGAGTCTGGTGACCGCATCCTTGGTGTCCTTAATGTAAGAAGGCAACCCTGGCACAAAGGATGAAATAAATTCATCCACATATTCACTTAAATTTTCGGTCAGACTGTTATTTCCCGAGATAATGGGTCTACCTGGCATAGGGACTCTCTGCTTATGCACTTTCGGGATGGCATAGATGGTAGCAATAGTCGGATGTGAGTTATATAAAAATTTATACTCATCCTTGGAGATGAGATTTTCATCTTTGGCTGCATTCAAGATAGCTTTTAATTCTGCCAAGTATTTCTCAGTAGGATTACTATCCAACTTACTGTAAGTAAGTGTGTCGTTCAGCAAGGTCATTACCATCTCCATGTAGGAGACCCTATCCATCAGAACAATATTGCCACCCTTGTCTGACGGTTTTATAACCAAGTCAGTATTCTTGGTCAGTTCATCCAGGGCTAATTGTTCTTCTGTACTCAGGTTATTATGATACAGGGTATGGCTAGTTCTGATGGATTTAAGGTCTTTTGTAACAAGGTCAACAAATGTTTCAATATTTCCATACTGGGAGAAAGGTGGTGTAAACCTAGACCTCAGTTTAAGAGAGGACAAAGGGGGCTCAATCCTCGTAACCCCCTCTATACTCTCCACACTGAGCATTTCCAGAGCTGCCATTGCCTCCTTCTCTTTTAGTTGCTGATACTGATAGTCATTTTGTTTCTGACTTTTATGAAACGCCAGTTTGCATGCAAACAAATTAATGTCTTTTACCCAACTAAAACAATCATAACGAGGAGTAGGAGTAAATGATAAGCCCTTTTGTAAAAGACTAATATGTCTATCCTCCAGTTGAAAAACTGAAAGATTGATAATTTGAAGACCATCTTTACGAGTTATAACGTCCTGGCATTGTATGCCCATTTGTCTCTGTCTCTGAGTTGTACCCCTTGGGACAAAAAAGAAGGTATAATAGAGGTGACAGTGCTTGGTGTCGTTGCAAGGGAACTCTGAGATGGCGCCACAGAAGATGGTGGTAAATAAGATGCCTCACCAAATGCCAATGAGGTATTTATTTGTGGGGCTGTAACCGGTCCTGCAACTGGTCCTTGAGATATCATTGTAGTGTTTGTATTTGTTGGACCCCATGGCTGCGTAATATTTGAACTCTGTGATTGTGGTGCTGGCGCTTTTCTCTGGCCTATGGGTGCTCGTCCTTTGTTCTTACGTTTCACCCCTCCTTGTATATTTCCAGAGTTTTTTAATGTAACTTCCTCCGAGCCAGACCAATCTGATTCAGAGATATCCGTGTATGCCGCTTTTGATGTACTAATACCACCTCTCCTTTTGCCAAATGGTGTACTGTTATTTCTAGGTAAGTATATCTGACCAGTATCAAAGTCCCTCCTGTCCCTGATGTACTTCCTGTGTTTTCTTTCTTTAATCTCTGTTTGGAATGCCTCAATATTTTTCTGCAGACGTGTTTCACACTGTGAAAAGTCAGATAGTGTTTTAAAGGCTTGTATCTGAGTGATCTCTTTGTCTAACTGCTCCGTGACCTTACTGAAGACAGTTTTTTCATAGTCTAATAGATACTGTAACATGCGCAGTGATTTCTCTGTAAGGAGTTGTTGCAACCCTTTTATAAAGTCAGCGTCTTCCTGATGCGAGTTAGGGGTTATATTTATTCTCATGCCCCTATATACAATACGCTGTTGCAGGTATGTTTCTAGGCTAGTAATTTCCCATAGTGACCTTAAATATTGTTTATAGGTTTTGTTGATAGTTTTAAAAGCCGTGAATATGTCACAATTCGTTATGGGTAAACTTGCCATGGAAAAAACCTGTTCAGCCTTTGAAGTGAAGAGACCAGGTTGCATATTACTATTGGACTATTGCATATAGTATATGCTTGGGTCCAAAAAATGCTGGCTTTTTAGCCTTAATCGTTTCACAAAATATATATACTGGGACCCTATCTGGGAATTGGTATATAACAATTAATTTCTACTACATATGCCGTGTAGGCAATGACCAATAATTTTCCCAGATACAATAGTGATACAACTAAAACGTAACTTTTATTCCATTTAGGTTGATAAAATTGTGAGCAAAATAGTTCAGAGGCTGAACAGGTTTTTTCCACGGCAAGTTTACCCATAACGAATTGTGACATATTCACGGCTTTTAAAACTATCAACAAAACCTATAAACAATATTTAAGGTCACTATGGGAAATTACTAGCCTAGAAACATACCTGCAACAGTGTATTGTATATAGGGGCATGAGAATAAATATAACCCCTAACTCGCATCAGGAAGACGCTGACTTTATAAAAGGGTGGCAACAACTCCTTACAGAGAACTCACTGCGCATGTTACAGTATCTATTAGACTATGAAAAAACTGTCTTCAGTAAGGTCACGGAGCAGTTAGACAAAGAGATCACTCAGATACAAGCCTTTAAAACACTATCTGACTTTCCACAGTGTGAAACACGTCTGCAGAAAAATATTGAGGCATTCCAAACAGAGATTAAAGAAAGAAAACACAGGAAGTACAACAGGGACAGGAGGGACTTTGATACTGGTCAGATATACTTACCTAGAAATAACAGTACACCATTTGGCAAAAGGAGAGGTGGTATTAGTACATCAAAAGCAGCATACACGGATATCTCTGAATCAGATTGGTCTGGCTCGGAGGAAGTTACATTAAAAAACTCTGGAAATATACAAGGAGGGGTGAAACGTAAGAACAAAGGACGAGCACCCATAGGCCAGAGAAAAGCGCCAGCACCACAATCACAGAGTTCAAATATTACGCAGCCATGGGGTCCAGCAAATACAAACACTACAATGATATCTCAAGGACCAGTTGCAGGACCGGTTACAGCCCCACAAATAAATACCTTATTGGCATTTGGTGGGGCATCTTATTTACCACCATCTTCTGTGGCGCCATCTCAGAGTTCCCTTGCAACGACACCGAGCACTGTCACCTCTATTATACCTTCTCTTTTGTCCCAAGGGGTACAACTCAGAGACAGAGACAAATGGGCATACAATGCCAGGACGTCATAACTCGTAAAGATGGTCTTCAAATTATCAATCTTTCAGTTTTTCAACTGGAGGATAGACATATTAGTCTTTTACAAAGGGCTTATCATTTACTCCTACTACTCGTTATGATTGTTTTAGTTGGGTAAAAGACATTAATTTGTTTGCACGCAAATTGGCGCTTCATAAAAGTCATAAACAGAAACAAAATGACTATGAGTATCAGCAACTAAAAGAGAAGGAGGCAATGGCAGCTCTGGAAATGCTCGGTGTGGAGAGTATAGAGGGGGTTACGAGGATTGAGCCCCCTTTGTCCTCTCTTAAACTGAGGTCTAGGTTTACACCACCTTTCTCCCAGTATGGAAATATTGAAACATTTGTTGACCTTGTTACAAAAGACCTTAAATCCATCAGAACTAGCCATACCCTGTATCATAATAACCTGAGTACAGAAGAACAATTAGCCCTGGATGAACTGACCAAGAATACTGACTTGGTTATAAAACCGTCAGACAAG
>ONZH01026355.1:0-24896 GCA_900303285.1 Rhinella marina | reverse complement strand
AATATCTTTCCCACCCCCCCTACCAATCCCACACAAGTTTAGAGTTCGGTGGGCCTATTTGGGTGGGTATTATTTAGATTAGGGAGACTAGTAGAGATATAGGTCATGACTCTCTCTCTCTCAGACCAGTTGATATAAATCATGACATATGCTCATTTGAATCACCTATTTTTTATTGAAAATAGCTTTATTGGCAATCAAATCGTCAATACAAATCATACATTATACTGCGACGCAGCGCAGGCTGAACCACAGTACAACAAAATACTTATACACAGAAAGAAAATCAGTTACATATAGGTGTAGTGCACAGCGCAGGCACAGATCCTGTACTGAACACCACTCCCAGCACCACACTAACAAAATATATATATCACACGTCAATCAACAAGCATCAGACAAGTGATAATGTGTGAGAGGGGAGGGAGAGAAGGGGGAGGGGACGGGAAATCACATGCCCGAAGCTTTATTGAAAGACAGACACACCGAGGGGAGAGGGGGAGAGGGGTTTTAATCCTCTTCTTCGACGTCCGGACCGTCCATGATGGAATAGTCTCTGAACAGGCTGAGGACCAACCTGCGGCAGTCCTGGACGGACATCCTCTCCCAGTTCATCACTAGGCGTTTCCTAGCAAGCCACACAGCGTCCTTAAAACAGTTCATAAGGCGCCAGGCTTCCTGGATAGCCTCAACGCTATGGGTCCCATGGAATAGTCCATAAAGCACCGACGTGTGCTTCAGGCTGCTCCAGGGAATAATGTCTGTGAGTTCATTTTCCAGGGCGTCCAACAGGGCCTGCGCAAACGGGCACTGCCAAAAGAGGTGCAAAGGTGTTTCTTCCTGAAAAGGGCACCTGGGGCAGTACCGGGTGTTGCATAGTCCACGGGCATGCATGAAAGTTCTCAAGGACAGTCCTCCCTGAATGGCCATCCATGCCAGGTCTTTGTGCCCGTTGGTTAACCTGCTAGAAGCCACGTTCTTCCAAACAGTCTCAGCGGTGGCAGCAGGGAGCCCTGGAATAGACTCCATTAAGTCCTTTGCTCGGATCAGCTTGTGGATAGTCTTTGGTTTCCACAAGTCGGGCTTCAGTCCCTCCAGCTGGTGTTCCCCTACAAACTTGAGAAGGTCCTGGTAGTACCAGGGGATATCCCAGTTGTAGGGGTAGGAGCTGTCCCACTTGTCCCAACCCAGCCGCCTCCAAAGAGGCAGGAGAAAGAACCGGGACATGGACCGGCCCGCCGAGCCATCGTCCTTCGTTGTCAGAGTCCTTCGGACGCTGTCGCACACAAAGGCCGCCCTCAGCAGAGTGGGGATGTCCGGAACTCCTTTCCCACCCTTGCGGGGCTCCTTGTACATGACGGTCCGTTTTACTCTGTCCATTTTGGAGCCCCAGATGAAGCGGAAGACAGTCCTGGTGATCGCCTGCCTCACTGTGATGTGAGGAGGCCAGGCCTGCGCCGTGTACTGAAGAACCGGTAGGATCTCGTTCCGCAGCACTAGGGTCTTCCCTTCGATGGTAAGTTGTCTGAGGCTCCACAGTCCGATTTTCTGGTTGACCTTTGCCAATCGATCTTGCCAGGACTTCAGGGCTGCTCCTTCCTTCCCAAACCAGACTCCCAGGATCTTGATGAAGTCCGGCTGAATAGAAAAGGGGAAGGGAGCAGAGGGAGTCGGGGCCTCCTCTGTGAAAAGCATGGCTTCCGACTTCCCGCAGTTGACCTTTGCTCCCGAAGCTCTGCCGAATTCCTCGTAGGTCTGGGCGAGCGCTGTCACCGAACGCCTGTTGGCGCAGAAGACGGTCACGTCGTCCATGTACAGCGAGCACTTGATCATTCGTCGGTCTGGTCCTGGTACGGTGATCCCTCTGACCTCTGGATTTTGCCGGATAGACTCTGCGAACAGCTCTATAACACAAACAAAAAGAAGAGGTGAAAGAGGGCAGCCTTGTCTGACCCCAGAGAGAACCGGGAAGGGGTCAGTCTTCCAGCCGTTCACCAGCACCGTGCTGAAAATGTCAAGGTACATAAGGTTAACATAGGAGCAGAACATTTCCCCCAGTCCGAACCTTCGCAGGACCTTGCCCATAAAGACGTGTGAAACACGGTCAAAAGCCTTTTCCTGGTCAAGGCTGACCAGGGCCGCGGACATACGGCGGGCTTTGACGTATTGCACGGTGTCTCTAATGAGGGCCAGGCTGTCTGCGATCCTGCGGCCAGGAATGCTGCAGGTTTGGTCCGGGTGGATGATCCGTCCGATGACAGCCTTCAGCCGGTTGGCTAGTACCTTGGCGAGGATCTTGTAGTCCACGTTCAGAAGAGAGATGGGATGGCCAGTTTTTAAGATCCCGTCTCTCCCCCTTCCGCTTATACAAGATCGTGATCATTCCCTCCCTCAACGACAGAGGCATTCTGCCCTCCACCACCATCTCCCTGTACAGCTCCAACAGGTCCGGGCCGATGAGGTCCCACAGCGCTACGTAGAGCTCTGCTGGGAGACCGTCACTGCCCGGGGTCCTGCCAGGCCTGAATGATGTGGCGGCAGAGTGCAGCTCCTCCACCGTCAAGGGAGCGTCCGTAGCCGCCGCGCCTGCAGGATCAAGGGTGTTAGCGATACCTGACAGGAACTTATCGGCGGCATCCGAGTCGGTGGTCTTCGGGGAGTAGAGGTTGCTGTAGTAGTCGCGGACGACTCCCATCACTCCCTCCTTCCCGTGGTGATGTTTCCGGTCTCGTCCCGCAGCTCAGTCAGGGGCGTGTGGCTGGCGTGGAGCTTCCTGAAAAAGAAAGAGTTACATTTCTCACCCTTCTCCAGGTGCTCTGCTTTGGAACGGAAGATGATGCGCCTGGATTCCTCCTCAAAGTGTCTTTTCAGGCCCTTCTTGGTCTCTTCCAGCTCATCCCTGACGTCCCAGCCGCACTGGTGGAGGTCTTGCAAGGAACGCAGCTGTCTCTGCAGATTCCTGAAGTTCCTCTTCCGCTCACACGCTTGTTGGCGGCCTTTCGCCTGAAAGAAACTGCGAAACTTGCCTTTAACATACTCCCACCATTCGGTAGCATTCGCAAACAGGCATTTATCATTCCTCCACCCGATGTAGGCATTCCTCAGTTCCTCCATCACCTCCTCTCTTTGCAGCAGGGTGCAGTTAAGCTTCCAGGACCCTGGCCGGGAGGAAAGCCGTCGCCCAGGGTAGCCTGCAGCCTAATGGCTCTGTGGTCAGAGAAGAAGCAGGGGACCATGGAATGCCCGAGGTGCTTCACCGCCCGAGACGTGAACACAAAGTCGATGCGAGACCTCTGTGAGCCATCGGGGCGGCTCCAACTGTAGTTGACGGAGCCAGCCCCCATGGAGCCCACAGCGTCCCGCAAGGACGCCTGAGTCACCATCTCGATGAGCAGTTTTGAGGAAGAGTCCAAGTCGGTTCTTGCTGAGGTGCGGCCATCTTCTTCCATGGGGCAGTTGAAGTCTCCGCCCATCACTACTGCCCTAGTGGTGACAAGCTGGGTCCGAAGGAGTTGGAAAAGGTCCAAGCGCTCACTCCCGACCAGGGGGGCGTACACGTTGATGAGCCTAAGCGGCTCCCCTGCCCACGAGCCGTCTACGACAAGAAGCCTGCCGCAGACGAGCTCATGGACAGAATCAAGCGTGAAAGCGCTCCCCCCGATAAGGATAGCGACTCCTGCGGCGCCCGTGCTGCCCCCACCGGACCAGTAGGAGGGTCCGTGAGACCACTGCCTGGCCAGATGGTTGTAGGACCTAAAAGAAGGCAAAGCACATTCCTGCAGCATGTAGATATCACATCCCTGTGAAGGTAAAAAGGTTAATACAGTCCGCAGTCTAGACCTATCCCTGATGCTTCTCACATTGATGCTGAAGATGTTGAGCTTAGACATACTGTAAGAGAAAGGGGGTTAGCGCAAAACCATACACCTTAGTTACCACTCCTGTCGGGCGGATCTTCGTCTGTGAGGACCTCCGGCTTCGGGAGTTGTCGCAGGCCCTCGTCCTCCGGTCGGTCGAGCAGGGAAGACTCTTGGCGTTCCGGGAGTTCTTCGGACTCTGGTTCGGACACCAGGTCTATCACCTGCTGCTCCATCTCTTCCTGTTCTGGCAGCGGGTCTTCGATGACCTCCACCACCTTCTTCTTGGAGGACTCAGCGCTCGGGCTGTCCCTCCCTTTCCTCTTCCTCTGCAGGGTACCTGCGGGAACAAGAGGGGGAAAATCCTCCAGGGAGAGGGGTGCAACAGTGGTTGGAGGAGGGGTTAGCACTGCTGCAGGGGAGTGGGGAGGCTGGGTTGGGCAGGGAGCCGGAGAGAGGACCCCTGAGGCAGAGCTAGGGAACGTGAAGGTGGATGCCTCAGTGGGGGTGGAGGGGGAACTCCGGGCCCGGGAGGGGCTTGGGGCACGGGCCAGGGGAAGGGCCGATGTCCTCTTACCCTCCTTCTTGGCTGCTGGGTTGGAGCCTGTGCGGGCTTCGCCGGACCCTTCGCTGCCACAGATGCGTAGGTCCTGGTTCTCTTGGGACAGTCTTTGTAAAGATGTTCCGTCTGTCCACAGAGGTTGCAGGACGTCTTCTTCGGACAGTCCTTGGATTCGTGCCCTGCCACACGACAAATCCTGCAGGCGGCCTCTTTGCAGTCCTTCATGCTGTGACCCTTCTTGCTGCATTTCCTGCAGATCTGCGGCATATCAGGGTAGAAGATGAGTCCTGAAGAGTTACCCAGAGAAAATGACTGAGGCAGGTGCTGCACGCCATCCGGAGCTGTCGAGTCTTTGTTCAAGCGGACGATGACAGACCACTTGCCGGTCCAGAAGCCGTTTCCGTCCAAGATGTGGGTGGGGTCCCTCACCACGGTGCAGAAGCGCTTCAGGTAGGTAACAATGTCTTTGCCTGGGATGTGTGGATTCCTCATTGAAACAGTTATTCTCCTCTCTTCCCTCTGAACTGGGCAGTTGCCCACAAAGCGGTTGAAAGGGGAGTCCGGTTTCGCAGCCTTCACCATCTCCCAGTACCGTTTACAGATGGCCACAGAAGCAAAGGTAATGTAGAACATCCCCGTGATGAAAGAGTGGATGCTCACCGTTTCTGCAGTCGAGAATCCCTGCTCCAAGACCATCTTCTTGCCGAACACGTCCTGGCTCATGTCCGGCACTCTCCCGTCCACCTCCTTCAGCTTCAGGACGACAGTCTGCCTCATCCATGGCTCCAGGGAAGGAGCGCTGGGGCTGGGCTTCTTGCCGGTCTTCTGCTGGGGGGCGTCGGGTGAAGCCAGGCTGGAGGCCTGGGACGTGGAGGCTGAAGTGTCCCGGGAGGGTTCCTTGGTGGCCTTCTTCTCTGCAGCAGGTTTCCTAGGAGCCATGCTGCTTTCTTCCAGGGGTTGAAGTGGAGCTTCTTCCAGGAGGCAGAGCCGCTGTGCTTCCTCTGCCTAGCTTCTCCAGATGTCTGGAACAGCACAGGTTCTTCTGCCCAGCTTGTCCTGGTGGGCGGAGCTATGCAGATTCTTCTGGGCTCTTCCAGTGGGTGGAGCTATGCAGATTCTTCAGAGCCGCTCTTCCCGCTGGTCTTCCGAAGATCTTCAGTCCTCGGCAAATTCAACCTCGGCAAGGGATCTTCCAGTGGTCTCTTAGGAAATAGCTCTAGAGTTCTTACAAGAACTTTTGTCAGAGAACCACCTTAGTGATCATGGCGCCTCGACCGCCTCGACCGCCTCGACCGCCTCGACCGCCTCGACCGCCTCGACCGCCTCGACCGCCTCGACCGCCTCGACCGCCTCGACCGCCTCGACCGCCTCACTAGAGTTCGGTTGGCCTCTTTGGGTGGGTATTATTTAGATTAGGGAGACTAGTTGAGATATATGTCACGACGCTCTCTCTCAGACCAGTTGATATACATCATGACATAGTCAAAGCAACTTGTGACTTCCGGGTAAAAATTATGCAAATTATTAGGTCCAAAATCTGCTCTTATAGGCTGTAGAAAAGCTCATCTGAATATCTTTCCCACAATTTTCCAGGGCGCCCCACCGAGCCCACGTGAGCTTAGAGTTCGGTGGGCCACTTTGGGTGGGTATTATTTAGATTAGGGAGACTAGTTGAGATATAGGTCATGACGCTCTCTCTCAGACCAGTTGATATACCTCATTACATAAACAAAGCAACTTGTGACTTCTGGGTAAAAATTATGTAAATTATTAGGTCCAAAATCTGCTCTTATAGGCTTTAAAAAAGCTCATTTGAATATCTTTCCCTCAATTTCCCAGTGGCCCCAGCTATCTCACATGAGTAGGGTTTGGTGGGCCTCTTTGGGTGAGTATCATTTAGATTAGGGAGACTAGTTGAGATATAGGTCATGACTCTCTCTCAGACCAGTTGAGCTTAGAGTCCGGCGGGACTCTTTGGGTGGGTATTATTTAAATTATGGAGACTCGTTGAGATATAGGTCATGACGCTCTCTCTCAGACATCAACAAAGCAACTTGTGACTTCTGGGTAAAAATTACGCAAAGTATTAGGTCAAAAAGCTGATCTTATATGCTTTAGTAAAACTTATTTGAATATTTTTCCCATAACTTCCCATCTGCCCCACCTGAGCTTACAGTTCGGTGGGCCTCTTTGGGTGGGTATTATTTAGATTAGGGAGACTAGTTGAGATATAGGTCATGACGATCTCTTTCAGACCAGTTGTTGTACGCCATGACATAAACAAAGCACCTTATGACTTCTAATTAAAAAATATGCAAATTATTAGGTCCAACATGTGCTCCTATAGACTTTAGAGTTGCTCATTTAAATCTCTTTCATACAATGCCACAGGGGCATAGCCTGTCCTACTGTACTGCACACATGTATTCTTTATAATATGAGCTTTCTAAGAATCATTTAGATTAGGAAGATTAGTTGAGATAGAGATCATGATGATCTCTTTTAGACCAGTTGATATACCCCATGACATAAACAAAGCACCTTGTGATTTGTAAAAAAAAATATAGATAGTGTAGATAGAGAGTGGGTCATAGGAAGGAAAAGTGGGGGATTAGTGTGGGCTAGGGTTAGTAAGGAATGTAGGGAGAAGACTGTGCAAAACAACAACCAAAGTAACCCAAGAACCCCAGATATTCATTTCATAAGTAATAGTAAATTGACAAACAGGGTAAAAAATATACATAGACCTCCTAATTGTATGTACACTAATGCCAGAAGCCTAACTAATAAAATTGGTGAACTGGAGTTAGTGATGTGTGAGGAGGACTATGACATAGTGGGAATAACTGAGACATGGCTGGATGATAGCTATGACTGGGCAGTTAACGTACAGGGTTACAATCTTTTTAGAAAGGATCGTCAAAACCGGCGAGGGGGAGGGGTCTGCCTTTATGTAAAGTCCTGTCTAAAGCCAACAATCCGGGAAGATATAAGTGAGGGACATGAAGATGTGGAGTCACTGTGGGTAGAAATAAATGGAGCCAAAAACAATAATAAAATACTAATAGGAGTTTATTATAAACCACCTAATATTTCAGAGGCCACAGAAAATCGACTTCTAAATGAAATAAACGAGGCGGCAAATCAGAATGAGGTTGTTATTATGGGGGACTTCAACTACCCAGATATAGACTGGGAAACTGAAACCTGTATATCTCATAAAGGAAACAGGTTTCTTGGCAATAACCAAAGACAATTACCTTTTCCCAACTGGTTCAGGACCCGACTAGAGGGATGGCCATACTGGACTTAGTATTAACCAATAGACCTGACAGAACAACAGATGTGCAGGTTGGGGGACACCTGGGTAACAGTGACCATAAAATAATAACCTTTAAATTGTCATTAAAAAAAAGCATTTCTTCAGGGAGGAACAAAAATGCCAAACTTCAAAAATGCAAAATTTAGCCATCTAAGAGAGGCCATAGGTCTAACTAACTGGGATAAAATCCTGGAAAATAAAAATGCAGCCACAAAATGGGATATTTTTAAAAGCATCCTAATATCTAATTGTGAGAGGTACATACCGTATAGGAATAAAATGATAAGAAACAAGAAAAAACCAATGTGGATAAATAGAACTGTAAAAAAAGCAATACATGACAAAAAGAAAGCATTTAAATCACTAAAACAGGAGGGGAGCGAGGAAGCATTGAAAAACTATAAGGAAAAAAATAGAATTTGTAAAAGACAAATAAAAGCAGCTAAACTAGAGACTGAAAGACTAATCGCTAAAGAGAGTAAAACTAACCCTAAAATGTTCTTCAATTATATAAATACTAAAAAGTATAAATCTGAAGGTGTCGGCCCCTTACAGAGTAATGAGGGGGGAGTAGCAGAGAGCGATGAGGAGAAAGCAAAACTCTTAAATATTTTTTTTCTCCACTGTATTCACTGAGGAAAATAAACTGTCAGATGAAATGCAGAATATAAAAGTGAATTCCCCTTTAAAAGTGTCCTGTCTGACCGAGGAAGAAGTACTGGGGCATCTTAAAAAGATTAAAATAGACAAATCGCCAGGACCGGATGGCATACACCCACGTATCCTAAGAGAATTAAGTAATGCCATTGCCAGACCCTTATACTTGATATTTAAGGACTCTATACTGACAGGGAGTGTTCCACAGGATTGGCGCATAGCAAATGTGGTGCCAATATTCAAAAAGGGTCCAAAAACAGAGCCCGGGAACTATAGGCCGGTAAGTTTAACATCTGTAGTGGGTAAACTGTTTGAAGGTTTTCTAAGAGACGCTATCTTGGAGTACCTCAATGAAAATAAGCAAATAACTCTATATCAGCATGGCTTCATGAGGGATCGGTCGTGTCAAACCAATTTAATCAGTTTCTATGAGGAGGTAAGTTCTAGACTTGACCGCGGGAATCAATGGATGTCGTATATCTGGACTTCTCCAAAGCATTTGACACTGTACCACATAAAAGGTTAGTATATAAAATGAGAATGTTTGGCCTTGGAGAAAATGTCTGTATGTGGGTAAGTAAGTGGCTCAGTGATAGAAAACAGAGGGTGGTTATTAATGGTACATACTCAGATTGGGTCACTGTAACTAGTGGGGTACCACAGGGGTCAGTATTGGGCCCTATTCTCTTCAATATATTTATTAATGATCTTGTAGAAGGCTTGCACAGTAAAATATCAATTTTTGCAGATTACTCTAAACTGTGTAAAGTAATTACCACAAAAAGGACAGTACACTGCTACAGATAGATCTGGATAGACTGGAGGCTTGGGCAGAGAAGTGGCAGATGAAGTTTAACACTGACAAATGTAAGGTTATGCACATGGGAAGGAATAATGCAAGTCACCAAAACATACTAAATGGTAAAACACTGGGTAACACTGACATGGAAAAGGACCTAGGAATTTTAGTAAACAGCAAACTAAGCTGCAGAAACCAGTGTCAGACAGCTGTTGCCAAGGCCAATAAGATAATGGGTTGCATCAAAAGGGGCATAGATGCCCGTGATGAGAACATAGTCCTGCCACTTTACAAATCACTAGACCACACATGGAGTACTGTGTACAGTTCTGGGCTCCTGTGAACAAGACAGACATAGCAGAGCTGGAGAGGGTTCAGAGGAGGGCAACTAAAGTAATTTCTGGAATGGTTGGACTACAGTATCCAGAAAGATTGCCAGTGTTGCCAGTAAGGGAAGTGCAGAAGAGAAGGGGTTTGATAAGATCTGAAGTATGTCCAAGGGAAGGTTGTGGGGAAGGTGAGACTGTGAGACATCTGTTTTGGGAGTGTAAGTATGCGCAGGATGTATGGAAAGGAATGGGAGGTTTGGTGAAAGAATTGACGGGGGTAACACATATGAATTGGAAAGTAGCTTTGTTTGGAATTGGTGCGAATGGGAAACAAAATCTTAGGATATTATGGTTTATAATGGTTTGTGTGATGGAAAGTTTGTGGGATGTGAGGAATTTGTGGGTCTTTAAGAGAGAGTTAGTGTCGGTGAAGGAATGTGTGAGGCTTGTAGTTTCTAGGTTGTATATAGTATATATTTGGGATAAGGAGTATGGTGGTGGTTTAGATAGTGAAGGTTTGTGGAAGTATAAAAAATGGAAGTTTCTGGTTTAGTATTATGTGGTTTATTGAAAATAAAGTTACCACGATGATGAGGTGGAAAGCAACTCGTGCATATTTGGTGCCTTTTTAAGATACTGAAAAGATGAATACTGAGTGCTTTTTATTTTCCTGAGTGGTTTAAAAAAAAAAAAAAATCAATTTTTGCAGATGACACTAAACTGTGTAAAGTAATTAACACTGAAGAGGACAGTACACTGCTACAGATGGATCTGGATAGACTGGATGGTTGGGCAGAGAAGTGGCAGATGAGGTTTAACACTGACAAATGTAAGGTTATGCATATGGGAAGGAATAATGCAAGTCACCAGTACATACTAAATGGTAAAACATTGAGTAACTCTGACATGGAAAAGGACCTAGGAATTTTAGTGAACAGCAAACTAAGCTGCAGAAACCAGTGTCAGACAGCTGCTGCCAAGGCCAATAAGATAATGGGTTGCATCAAAAGGGGCATATATGCCCGTGATGAGAACATAGTCCTGCCACTTTACAAATCACTAGTCAGACCGCACATGGAGTACTGTGTACAGTTCTGGGCTCCTGTGAACAAGGCAGACATAGCAGAGCTGGAGAGGGTTCAGAGGAGGGCAACTAAAGTCATAGCTGGAATGGGTGGACTACAGTACCCAGAAAGATTATCAAAATTAGGGTTATTCACTTTAGAAAAAAGACGACTGAGGTGAGATCTAATAACTATGTATAAATATATCAGGGGTCAGTACAGAGATCTCTCCCATGATCTCTTTATCCCAAGGACAGTGACCATAACGAGGGGACATCCTCTGCGCCTGGAGGAAAGAAGGTTTGTTCACAAAAATAGAAGAGGATTTTTATGGTAAGAGCAGTGAGACTATGGAACTCTCTGCCTGAGGAGGTGGTGATGGTAAGTTCACTAAAAGAGTTCAAGAGGGGCCTGGATGTATTTCTGGAGGGTAATAATATTACAGGTTATAGTTACTAGATATGGGTTGTTGTTGATCCAGGGAGTAATTCTGATTGCCTGATTGGAGTCGGGAAGGAATTTTTTCCCCTAAAGTGAGGAAAATTGGCTTCTACTGCACAGGTGTTTTTTGCCTTCCTCTGGATCAACTTGTAGGAAAACAGGTCGAACTGGATGGACAAATGTCTTTTTTTCGGCCTTATAAACTATGTTACTATGTTAAATTATTAGGGCCAACATCTGCTCCTATAATCTTCAGAAAAGATCATTTAAATGTATTTCCCACAATGCCTCAGGGGCATAGCCTTGCCCACCAAATCATTTAGATTAGGGAGGGTAGTTGAGACATAGGTCACAAAGCATGAGCCTTTAGCTACACCCCTGGTGCTGGGAATGTGCCCTACCAATAGCATTATTCCCTTTCTCAAAGCTCGCAATTGGTATAGAATGAACAGAATATAACCTGAGCTACAGAAGCTGCAGAGCATTTTAAAAAAAACAGTCCAACGTCTATTGCTTTCCTTCATCAGGGATGATGATCCTTTGTCTTCACCCAGCCATATAGGCACCTCCGGAATTCAATGGGTGTGGTTATGCAAGTACTAAGATTGCTAATCAACCATATACAGATGCTCTTTGCCTTCATTGTTTATGTTTGTGGTATATGATTTTGGCTGTTCTTATCACTTGGGCATACACATTAATCTTCCTTCTTCCTAATCCTCAAAAGCAAATAACTCTATATCATTGTTCAATCTGTGGGCTAAGCTGTTCATATTTAAAATCCACTTTGTTTCTGTTCTTAATAACTGTTTGACTATATCACCACCTCTCCTATTAGTTTTCACTATCTCTAATACACATATGTGGGAACCCATCTATTTTCCATTATGTTTTTCTACATAATGCCTGGACAAAATATGTCCATCCTCTCTACATCATAGATGTGCTCCCTTATACTCTTGTGTAGTGGTCACTTGGTTTGATCTACATATATTTTATTACACAGGCATTTTATGGAGTATATCACTCCTTTGCTGCAGCATGCAATATATTGTTAATCGTTTGTTTGAAACTCCCATATGCACTACTGGTTTCATTTACTGGTTTAATATGCCTTGATTTATGGCCCCCGTACACACCTTACAAGGAAAGAACTGAGTAGCCCCCCCCTCCCCCACATACACACACACACACACGCCACCCCAGGGCCTAATTTGATCTTTACTCATCTCTTTATTTTTATTATTTTTAAAATAACTCTTACCTATCCATTTTCCCAAATTACACTGTCTGCTGATTCCTCATAGACTGCTGATACACGCTGATACAAGTAACCGGCCCATGACAAAGTGGAGAGGGTGTCAGCAGCAAGCTTGTGTTTTTGTCACTGTTTATTTTCCCCTTCTTCTGATCCCTCAGAAGAACAACCACAACAGCATCCACCTTCACAGAGTCAGTATTTGTAAGGTCAAGAAAACAGGAGAGGTCCAAAACAGAGATGACACCTTTTGGTTTCCAAATTATGATCAAATCCTGATGCAAAATACTGACCTTGTGATAGAGGCATCATACTCAATTTGCATGAGTTTTGGCTATTTGATTTTTGGTTTTAAAATTGGTTTAATTCAGATGGAAAAGCAGTCCTGCATGGTCAGTATTTGGTCAGTTTTTTGCATCAGTATTTAGTCAGTATTGGTAAGGCCAAAAAACAGACATGGGTCCAAAACAGAGATGACAACTGATGTGAATATTTTCATGTCTTCTGTGTTTTGGACCCAATCCTGCTTTTAGCTTCCAAATCATGGTCAAATTATGGCCTTATGGATGCTCCAAAGACAGGATATGTTGTGTTTTTTCATTTTTTGGCTATACTGACATCAGAAGAAGAGTAAAAATGAGTGTGGTGAGGGTGGAAAAAGCATGAGGAGTCAACATAGTAGCCTAGTCACAGAGTGAGGAGGGTGGTAACAGCATGAGGAGTTAACATAGTGGCCTAGTCACAATGTAGGGAGGGTGGCAACAACATGAGGCGTCAACACAGTGGCCCAGGTCACATAGTGGGAGGGTGACAATAGCATGAGGAGTCAACATTGTGGCAAAGTCCCTGAGTGGTGAGAGTGGCCTAGTGACAGGCTGTGGAGGGTGGCAACAGCATAAGGAGACAACATAGTGTCACAGATTGTTAAGCATGGCAATAGCATGAGGAGTCAACATAGTGGCCCAGTCACAGAGTGGTTAGCATAGTAATAACGTGAGGAGTCAACATAGTGACCCAGTCACAGAGTGGGGAGGTGGGTGGCAACAGCAGTGACAGTAACAGCACAAGATGGCAGTAGGAAAAGATGGCAGCTGCTTTGTGGCATCAGTAAGGTGGCAGCATCAGAATAGTGGCTGAAGCACGTGGCCAGAAGTAACGGGCCACTTTTCACAATGTCAGAATGATCTAGTCCGATGCATCAGGCACCCGTGTTTGGAAATCCTGGCTAATCCACACCTGATTCATCTTTAGAAAGGTTAATCTCTCAACATTTCCTGTTAAAAGGCAAATTCTCTTTGGGGTAACTATGCCCCCTGCCACACTAAACACCAGCTCTGATGCCACACTACTGACTGGGCAGGAAAGCTTGTCCAGGGCAAACTCTGCCACTTGCAGCCACAAATCAAGTTTGGCTGCGCAGTAGTCCAGGAGATTTTGTATCTGGGGTGGCAGGGTGCAATCCAAGTATGCCACCACCTAGTGGTTCAGGTTCTGCTCTTTGTCCTTCCGCTGCTGGGAGGTTTCTACAGAAGGAGGGTGAAAAAAGTGCTCACTAGAGACTCAAGACTTAAGTTGCTGCTGATGGAGCTGGTGCTTCTTCTTCCCCCCCCCCCACTCCCTCCAGCAGTCATGACAGTGGAGTGTGAGCGCAGGTTGTACCCACAGTCAGAACTTCATGGGGATGGGGATGGTTGATGGCGAACATAGACAGCAACCAACTGACTACATGAGATGCCTTGATAGTAGTTGAGTTTTACATCCCTCTCAGCAGGTCTATGAAAGGCCCCATTTTGGCCCAGTAGCGAGGGTCTAACATCGTGGAGAGCCAGTAGTCATCCTTCTGCCGAATGGTGATAATGCAAGCAACTCAGCATACCTCTGGCCATTTGCAAAAGGAAATCGGAGGGACTCCCTGCCTCCAGGGTACAGAAGGGTGGTAACAAGTTGGGGTGTGTACCTGCACAGATTCACTATATCCCATCAGTGAAGGAATTTTCAGACTGTGCAGGTACACACCCCAACTTGTTACCAGCCCTCTATATCCTTACTGCAACCTGCTAGCAATTCATTCATAACTTCTAGCAGGAATAATACAGGAATGGCACAGGATATAGACATAAGAATAGATGTTCCAGAATTGTTATTACACGGGGAATGCATGAAGCTATTAAAACAGGCATGTCAGGAGTGGTGAGAGGTCCTCTTTAAGTGATTGCGCTGTAGACCCTATATTGTAGTTCATTGTCAAGAGACAGAAGTGATCATTCTCTTAAAGGAGGATGAAGAACAGAGATCAAGATTCTGGCCCAGTACAGATGTCCATTTCCACCAGCTCCAAGTCTATTCACATTTATTTAATGTGTTTTATTCATAAGATACTTTTATCCTTGTAATTAGAGATGAGCGAATCATCCAAAATTCGCTTTGCCGAATGTTCATCAAGCTTTTCAAAAGATTTATACCTCATTCGAATCTATTCGGCGAAGCTACGTACAAATCATACGTTATTATGTGGTGTTTTGTGAACATTCTCGCACTAATAACAAACGTGCCACTTTTGTGAACACGTACACATAAGCGTACAAATTGTGTACGAATCCTCAGCGTACTATTGTCTAGCGATTGCGTAATACGCAGGCACGCATGACACTAGTCTGACCCCTGGCTACATGATACTGTATCAGCAGATGACAGAAGATCATCCGGCTGTCATTGAGATGAGTGTGCCATCCACTACACTACCTCATCCACTTTCTCCTCCACTACAATTTTGCCCCTTGGTGGGTTAGCCTGGTGGAACAGTGGCCAATTATTGCGAATTCTACAAGTAGAAGCTCCAGCTACAGGTCCTTTGGCACTTCTGCCCTGTGCCACCTTCTCCTTTTTTTTGGAGCTCGAGGTCTCTCTGGAACCCTATTGCTTTTCCATGCCAGACATTTTCACTTGACTGTGGCCCTGCAGCTGGTCTTTGTCTCTCTCCCTGTCTCTCTCCCTGCCTGATTAATTACTGGCCCTGCACTTGCCCTGCACTGGACCTGCAGTATCCCTGATATGTGTAATATGGATTCCCAGAACAATTACACCCCAATTTTAACACAAGAGTTCACTGTCTTTCAGAACTTCACAGACAGTGCTTCTGCTGGTCTCAACAGTCGCAGCACAACTGATGCGTCACTGGCTTACCGAGCCTGTGAGCCAATCAGAGCAAGCCCTTCCCACTAGGTCAGGTGACCGCTTTCTTCCCGGGCTTTTTGCGCATGAATAACGAACTAACAGTAAACGTTCGCTAATTAACTGAATTCGTACGCATCAGCGTATAAAGTAACTTATATGTAGCATTAGCGTACAATTTATGGGACAAGTACGTAGCTAATGCGTAGAAAGCTTTAAGAACATTTTCGAACCTAAAGGAGCGAATCTCCAAAATTCCGGATTTGCTTTGCAGTGGAAAATTTCCAAGATTCGTATAGAATCTACGAAGCGGCGAATAGATTCGCTCAACTCTACTTGTAATGATAATTGTGCACATTATTAGAAACTAATTATTTCTTCATGTGACACTATAGTTGTAAACTGCCCAGAGGAATCATATCAAAGTCAGTGTAAAGTTGATTTGTTGAAAACAAAATGAATACAAACGAATGACTAGGACAGTTTTCTAAGCACTGCAATGTCAACTCCATGCTAATCGGATTTGACATTGCAGTGCCTTAAAACAAATTAGTGTCACACGGAGTTAGTGATTCAAAGGCATAGTGTTTTTTGATGCTGGCACTCATGCTATTTAAAGCTGTGTTCTTTTGACATCAGCAAGCAAAACGGAACACACAGACTGAGGTGGTGGCTCTGCAGTGTGTGTTCTGACCATATAGTTGAACAAAAAACAAATAGTGTTTATCAATTATAAATTAGTAATGTGTCCAGTAAACAGATAACCAGGAAAATTATTAAAATACTCACACTAATATCATAGCTTCTGCTGAAAACAAACACACCACAACAACTATATCTATTAAAAAAATTGGAGTCCATTGGAGTAGAATTTATCACACCTTGCACTTCAAAAGTCTAATTTCAGAAGTCGCAAAATCCCAACTCTTTGGGATCACTTGTGCACACATTTTTCAACTTTTTTGCGTTTTTACACCACTGGCTCCAAAGGGGGTAGGAAAATGGATATGGATAGCTATGTTAATGAGTTTCACTCCAGATTAATTACTGCAACTGTTTTAAAAAGATAAAAAAAAGTTGCAATTTTACTCAAATTGGGGTGTGTCATAGACAAATTAAAGACAAAAGCCTAACGCTTTTTAAGGATGTGTCAGATGTGTTTAAGGATGTCTCAGATTTAACAAATGACATACTGACATACAACATCATTTGATACATATGGCGAAAAGTACCAAAACAGCACAGTCTCCAGCAAAAACTAACTTCAAATATTATTCCCCCACTGTCCTTGCTATTAAAAATAGAGGACTCCAGCATAACGGAGACCGGACGGATCCGTTATGCAGCCAGTAAACTTCTATTATGATGGAATGAATAACGGAATGCCTTTAGTCATAGAATTGCATTATGGCTAGAGATGAGCGAGTAGTGTTCGATCGAGCTGGTATTCGATCGAATACTACGCTATTCGGCGTACTCGATTTCGTTCGAGTATAACGGCGATGGCGCACTTAGAATTCGTTTCCCCTCCCACCTTCCCTGGCGCTCTTTTTCCACCAATCACCATGACAGGCACGCTGAGCACGCTGGCAGCGCGAAAACAGCGTCTACATGGATTGGCTGGAAAAACCATGTGACCTCGAATATTAAAAACTCAGCTCTTCCTGCTCGTACGCATATGCTGCGTGAACTTAGTCAGGGACAGAGGCTGGAGAAGGGAGAGACAGGTTTTAGCTGTTGGAAAGGCAGGAGCGTGATTAAAAGCCCTTATCAGGGCTACTATAGTGCAGTACAGTGATAGCTTTACTACAATATACACTTTACAGAGAACGGCTGCTGTATTCAGGGATAGCTGCTGGAGTAGGGACAGAGAGAGGCATTAGTGGTGTATTAGGTGCTCTGCTACATACCAAACTATATTTGGCACTACTGCTGTGTACCTTGAACTATAAAATATATAGGCCCTTATAATTGGCAACTGTAACTGTGCGTTCTCTTGCAAACTAATTTAAATACCTGGTGTTAATACCCACCGTCTGAACAGTTAGTACACGGCTGTGTACCTTGAACTATAAAATATTTAGGCCTTATAATTGGCAACCTGTACTGTGCGTTCTCTTGCAAACTAATTTAAATACCTGGTGTTAATACCCCCGTCTGAACAGTTAGTACACGGCTGTGTACCTTGAACTATAAAATATATAGGCCTTATAATTGGCAACTGTACTGTTGGCGTTCTCTTGCAAACTAATTTAAATACCTGGTGTTAATACCCACCGTCTGAACAGTTAGTACACGGCTGTGTACCTTGAACTATAAAATATTTAGGCCTTATAATTGGCAACTGTACTGTGCGTTCTCTTGCAAAACTAATTTAAATACCTGGTGTTAATACGCCACCGTCTGAACAGTTAGTACACGGCTGTGTACCTTGAACTATAAAATATATAGGCCTTATAATTGGCAACTGTACTTGCGTTCTCTTGCAAAATAATTTAAATACTGGTGTTAATACCCACCGTCTGAACAGTTAGTAAAGGCTGTGTACCCTTGAACTATAAAATATATAGGCCTTATAATTGGCAACTGTATTTTGCGTTCTCTTGCAAACTAATTTAAATTACCTGGTGTTAATACCCACCGTCTGAACAGTTAGTACACGGCTGTGTACCTTGAACTATAAAATATATAGGCCTTATAATTGGCAACTGTACTGTGCATTCTCTTGCAAACTAATTTAAATACCTGGTGTTAATACCCACCGTCTGAACAGTTAGTACACGGCTGTGTCCTTGAACTATAAAATATATAGGCCTTATAATTGGCAACTGTACTGTGGCGTTCTCTTGCAAACTAATTTAAATACCTGGTGTTAATACCACCGTCTGAACAGTTAGTACACCGGCTGTGTACCTTGAACTATAAAATATATAGGCCTTATAATTGGCAACTGTACTGTGCGTTCTCTTGCAAACTAATTTAAATACCTGGTGTTAATACCCACCGTCTGAACAGTTAGTACACGGCTGTGTACCTTGAACTATAAAATATATAGGCCTTATAATTGGCAACTGTACTGTGGCGTTCTCTTGCAAACTAATTTAAATACCTGGTGTTAATACCCACCGTCTGAACAGTTAGTACACGGCTGTGGTACCTTGAACTATAAAATATATAGGCCTTATAATTGGGCAACTGTACTGTGCGTTCTCTTGCAACTAATTTAAATACCTGGTGTTAATACCCACCGTCTGAACAGTTAGTACACGGCTGTGTACCTTGAACTATAAAATATATAGGCCTTATAATTGGCAACCTGTACTGTGCGTTCTCTTGCAAACTAATTTAAATACCATGGTGTTAATACCCACCGTCTGACAGTTAGTACACGGCTGTGTACCTTGAACTATAAAATATATAGGCCTTATAATTGGCAACTGTACTGTGCGTTCTCTTGCAAACTAATTTAAATACCTGGTGTTAATACCCACGTCTGAACAGTTAGTACACGGCTGTGTACCTTGAACTATAAATATATAGGCCTTATAATTGGCAACTGTACTGTGCGTTCTCTTGCAAACTAATTTAAATACCTGGTGTTAATACCCACCGTCTGAACAGTTAGTACACCGGCTGTGTACCTTGAACTATAAAATATATAGGCCTTATAATTGGCAACTGTACTGTGCGTTCTCTTGCAAAATAATTTAAATACATGGTGTTAATACCACCGTCTGAACAGTTAGTACACCGGCTGTGTACCTTGAACTATAAAATATATAGGCCTTATAATTGGCACTGTACTGTGCGTTCTCTTGCAAACTAATTTAAATACCTGTGTTATACCACCCGTCTGAACAGTTAGTACACGGCTGTGTACCTTGAACTATAAATATTTAGGCCTTATAATTGGCACTGTACTGTGCCGTTCTCTTGCAAACTAATTTAATACCTGGTGTTAATACCCACCGTCTGAACAGTTAGTACACGGCTGTGTACCTTGAACTATAAATATATAGGCCTTATAATTGGCAACTGTACTGTGCGTTCTCTTGCAAAATAATTTAAATACCTGGTGTTAATACCCACCGTCTGAACAGTTAGTACAACGGCTGTGTACCTTGAACTATAAAATATTTAGGCCTTATAATTGGCAAACTGTACTGTGCGTTCTCTTGCAAACTAATTTAAATACCTGGTGTTAATACCCACCGTCTGAACAGTTAGTACACGGCTGTGTACCTTGAACTATAAAATATATAGCTTTATAATTGGCAACTGTACTGTGCGTTCTCTTGCAAACTAATTTAAATACCTGGTGTTAATACCCACCGTCTGAACAGTTAGTACACGGCTGTGTACCTTGAACTATAAAATATTTAGGCCTTATAATTGCAACTGTACTGTGCGTTCTCTTGCAAAATAATTTAAATACCTGGTGTTAATACCCACCGTCTGAACAGTTAGTACACGGCTGTGTACCTTGAACTATAAAATATTTAGGCCTTATAATTGGCAACTGTACTGTGCGTTCTCTTGCAAACTAATTTAAATACCTGGTGTTAATAACCCACCGTCTGAACAGGTAGTACACGGCTGTGTACCTTGAACTATAAAATATATAGGCCTTATAATTGGCAACTGTACTGTGCGTTCTCTTGCAAAATAATTTAAATACCTGGTGTTAATACCCACCGTCTGAACAGTTAGTACACGGCTGTGTACCTTGAACTATAAAATATTTAGGCCTTATATTGGCAACTGTACTGTGCGTTCTCTTGCAAACTAATTTAAATACCTGGTGCTAATACCCACCGTCTGAACAGTTAGTACACGGCTGTGTACCTTGAAATATAAAATATATAGGCCTTATAATTGGCAACTGTACTGTGCGTTCTCTTGCAAAATAATTTCATGGCTGTGAAGGCAAAATATTGTAACAAAAAAAAAATTAAATGTGGAGGGGGGCTAGCGGAATAGGACGTGGACGAGGAGGGGGGCGCGGAAATGCTGTTGGGGGCCTTGTTGAAGCCAGTGGGGATACAATGCGTGCTGGTGAGGGGTCAGCAGGATCCCGCTCATCCAGAATCCCTGCCTTTATGGGACAGTTAGCAGGGGGCGGGTTACACCGCTGTTGAGGCCTGAGCAGGTTGAACAGGTGGTGCAATGGATAGCCGATAGCGCTTCCACAAGTTGTCCACCAGCCAGTCATCCACACAGTCTCACTCTGACCCTCCTTCCTCCACACCTGGCCAACAGAGTCATCCTACCCTTGACCCCTCCCAGAAGCTCTTTTCGGGTCCTTTTTCAGATGTGCCGGAAGAATCCCAGGAGCTAGCAGAGGAATTTGTTTGTAGTGATGCCCAAACACTTGAGTTTTCGCCATCTCCTGCTGATGTGGACCCTGAGCCAGCATCTGTTATCATGAGCGATGATGATGATGAGACGCAGTTGCCATCAAGGGAGGCTGTTGGAATGTCCAGTGGGCAGCAGGAGGAGCAGAGTGAGGAAGTGGAAGAGGAGGTGGTGGATGACGAAATGACCGACCCCACTTGGCCAGGGGTGATGTCCAGCGAGGAAAGCAGTGGAGAGGTGGTGGTCTGCGCAGCACCGAAAAAGGCAGCAAGAGGCAGAGGGATGTCCATAGGCAGAGGACAGTCCAGACAGAGAAGTGAGGCCACAGCCAGCAGGGCCGAAGCTGTTCCCGGCAGCGGGCAGTCGCGCGAAGCTCCCCCATCGAGGCCTCGTACTTCTGTGGTGTGGAGATTTTTTAATGTTTGTGCGGATGACAAACTGAGCGCGGTTTGCACACTCTGCCACTCAAAACTGAGTAGGGGCTCTGAGAAGAGCAATCTGACCACCTCAGGCATGCGGCGTCACTTGGAAGTCAAGCACTGGGCTGAGTGGGAGAGAGCAAACGCAATACAACCTGCGCCTGGTCTTGCTGCCACTGCGGTCCAGACCTCCAGCCAGGATACCTCCACATCTGCCTCGGCTACTTTGGGGCCTTCTCCTTCAGCCTCCCCTTCCCCCGCCTCCTCGTCCCAACAACTGTCCATCTCGCAGGCGTTCGACCGCAGGCGGAAGTACGCCTCGAGTCACCCCCAAGCCCAAGCCTTAAACTGCCACATCTCCAAACTGCTGGCCCTGGAGATGTTGCCGTTTAGGCTTGTGGAGACGCAGGCCTTCCGCGACCTGATGGCGGCTGCCGCACCTCGCTATTCCGTCCCCAGCCGCCACTACTTTTCCCGGAGTGCCGTCCCCGCCCTGCACCAGCACGTGTCGCGTAACATCAGGCGGGCCCTGAGGTACGCAGTCAGCGCAAAGGTCCACTTGACCACCGACTCGTGGACAAGCGCTTGCGGCCAGGGACGATACATTTCTTTGACTGCACACTGGGTGAATGTTGTGGAAGCAGGGGACGGGGTCACAAACAGAGACGGCCTACCTACCACCCCCGCCCAAGATTGCCAGCATGGGTTTCTGATACACCCCCCTCCTCTTCCTCTCCTCCTCCTCTGCCTTAACATCCGCCCTCAGCCACTAGCTGGAAGCGTTGCAGCACTGGCACGGGGAGACGTCAGCAGGCGGTGCTTAAGCTCATCAGCTTGGGCGAACAGGAAGCACAGCGCCCCAAGAGGTGAGGGACGCCATATTGCAGCAGAATGGAGATGTGGCTGTCGCCGGCTGCAGCTAGGACGCAGGCATGGTCGTGTGCGATAACGGCCGTAACCTGGTGGCGGCTCTGGAGCTTGCCGAACTCATCACGTACCATGCCTGCCCCACGTTTTTAATCTGGTAGTCAAAAATTTCTAAAGACTTTACCCACCTGGCAGAGCTACTGGTGAAAGTGCGGCGCTTGTGCGCTCACTTTCGGAAAGTCAACTGTAGCTGCTGCTAGCTTAAAAAACTCCAGCAACGCCTCCATTTGCCTGAACATCGGCTGTTGTGCGACCTGCCGACTCGCTGGAATTCCACCTATTCCATGTTGGCCAGGTGTGTGAGCAGCAGAGAGCATTGATGGAGTACAGATTATGAATCCACGCGTGCCTCCAACTCAGCTCCCTCAGTTTGCCAACCACGAGTGCCTGGATGGAGACATATGCGATGTACTGGCGTAATCTTTGAGGAGTCCACCAAGAAGGTCAGCAGCGAGGACGCTATAGTGAGCGTAACCATCCCGCTCCTAATGCGTCCTTAAAAGAATCGCTCATCGCAATAAGGGAGAACGCATTGCACGCAGAGGAGACGGGGGTAGGAGGAGACACAACGGAGCTACACAGTCAGACCACACTTTTGTCTGCTTCTCGGTGGCAGTTGCAGGAGGAGGAGGAGGAGGACGACGTGGAGGTGGCTGTGGAAGAGGAGGAGGATGCTGGCGGCGAGGGTAGCGTCAGGCTGTGTGCGTCCCATTGGTTCAGCGCGGATGGGGCGGGAGGAGGCGGAAGAGGAAGAGGAGGAAATGGCAAGTGATCCTTCTGGTGGGGGCAGTGACGTCATGCTATTCAGAGTCTGGCACACACATGGCTGACTTCATGCTGGGCTGCTTTTCCCGGGACACACGTTTTGTCCGGATAGTGAGAACAAACTGTACTGGGTCTTCGCAATCCTGGACCGCCCGGTATAAAGATAACGGCTCTTCTTTTATTTCCGGTAGAGGAGAGGACGAATCGATTGCTGGAATACAGAGGGAACTCGTGCAGAACATGATGGAGATTTTCCGCACCCACCATCGCTGGCGGCAAGAGAGGAGAGGGTCTCCAGAGTCCCCACAACATCAATCAGGCCCACAGCCACAGGGGAACACTCTCCAAGGTGTGGGACACGTTCATGGCACCCCCTCGTGCAACCTCCATCACTGCGGGGCCCGCCTATCAGCAGGAGGGACAAGTATCGGCGGATGTTGCGGGAGTACCTGGCAGACCGTACCCCTGTCCTCCCCGATCCCTCGGCGTCCTACACTTACTGGGTCTCCAAGTTGGACACGTGGCTGGAACTGTCCCTGTACGCCTTGGAGGTGCTTGCCTGCCCCTGCCGCCAGCGTGCTATCAGAAAGGGTGTTCAAGCGCAGCCGGGGGCATTATAACCGATAAGCGCAGCCGCCTGTCAACGCGACAGTGCCGACAGGCTGACGCTAATCAAAATGAACAGCAAGTGGATTGACCCGGACTTTGCTTCGCCAACAGTGGAAAGGCAGCCAAAGTGAAGTGCCATCTGTATGAGTGCCATTTCCTCCTCCACCTCCTCCTCCTTAAACCGCCGTAGAATTGCTCCATAAATAAGAAAAATTTATATATTTATGGCTCACCTCTTGGGCTCCACAAATGTTTAAGAGGTCTCACCTCTTGGGCCTCCACAAAAATGTTTAAGAGGTCTCACCTCTTGGGCCTTCCACAAAATGTTTAAGAGGTCTCACCTCTTGGGCCTCCACAAAATGTTTAAGAGGTCTACCTCTTGGGCCTCCACATAATTTTTAACAGGTCTCACCTCTTGGGCCTCCACATAATTTTTAAGAGTCTCACCTCTTGGCCTCCACAAAATTTTTAACAGGTCTCACCTCTTGGGCCTCCACAAAATGTTTAAGAGGTCTCACTCTTGGGCCTCCACAAAATTTATCAAGGTCTCACCTCTTGGGCCTCCACAAAATTTTATCAAGGTCTCACCTCTTGGGCCTCCACAAAATTTTTAACAGGTCTCACCTCTTGGGCCTCCACATAATTTTATCAGGTCTCACCTCTTGGGCCTCCACAAAATTTTTAAACAGTCTCACCTCTTGGGCCTCCCACATAATTTTATCAAGGTCTCACCTCTTGGGCATCCACAAAATTTTTAACAGGTCTCACCTCTTGGGCCTCCACATAATTTTATCAAGGTCTCACCTCTTGGGCCTCCACAAAATTTTTAACAGGTCTCACCTCTTGGGCCTCCACAAAATGTTTAAGAGGTCTCACCTCTTGGGCCTCCACAAAATTTTATAAAGGTCTCACCTCTTGGGCCTCCACAAAATTTTTAACAGGTCTCACCTCTTGGGCCTCCACAAATTTTTAAAGGTCTCACCTCTTGGGCCTCCACAAAATTTTTAACAAGGTCTCACCTCTTGGGCCTCCACAAAATTTTTTAACAGGTCTCACCTCTTGGGCCTCCACAATAATTTTTATCAAGGTCTCACCTCTTGGGCCTCCACAAAATTTTTAACAGGTCTCACCTCTTGGGCCTCCACAAAATTTTTATCAAGGTCTCACCTCTTGGGCCTCCACAAAATTTTTAACAGGTCTCACCTCTTGGGCCTCCACAAAATTTTTAACAGGTCTCACCTCTTGGGCCTCCACATAATTTTTAAAGGTCTCACCTCTTGGGCCTCCACAAAATTTTTAACAGGTCTCACCTCTTGGGCCTCCACTTTTTAAAGGTCTCACCTCTTGGGCCTCCACAAAAT
>ONZH01026354.1:0-23338 GCA_900303285.1 Rhinella marina | reverse complement strand
CCTACATTACTATAATATAAAGGGGAACTCCACACAACACCCCTCCTCCCCACCAGAGCCCCTAATACTATAATATAAAGGGGAGCTCCACACAAACCACCCCTCCCCCACCAGAGCCCTACAATACTATAATATAAAGGGGAGCTCCACACAACACCCCTCCCCCCACCAGAGCCCCTACATTACTATAATATAAAGGGGAGCTCCACACAACACCCCCCTCCCACCAGAGCCCTACATTACCATAATATAAAGGGGAGCTCCACACAACACCCCTCCTCCCCACCAGAGCCTCTACATTACTATAATATAAAGGGGAGCTCCACACAACACCCCTCCTCCCACCAGAGCCCCTACATTACTATAATATAAAGGGGAGCTCCACACAACACCCCTCCTCCCACCAGAGCCCCTACATTACTATAATATATAGGGGAGCTCCACACAACACCCCTCCTCCCCACCAGAGCCCCTACATTTCTATAATATAAAGGGGAGCTCCACACAACACCCCTCCTCCCACCAGAGCCCCTACATTACTATAATATAAAGGAGAGCTCCACACAACACCCCTCCTCCCACCAGAGCCCCTACATTACTATAATATAAAGGGGAGCTCCACACAAACACCCCTCCTCCCCACCAGAGCCCCTACATTACAATAATATAAACGGGAGCTCCACACAACACCCCTCCTCCCACCAGAGTCCCTACATTACTATATATAAAGGGGAGCTCCACACACACCCCTCCTCCCACCAGAGCCCCTACAATCATATAATATAAAGGGGAGCTCCACACAAAACCCCTCCTCCCCACCAGAGCTCCTACAATACTATAATATAAAGGGGAACTCCACACAACACCCCTCCTCCCCACCAGAGCCCCTACATTACTATAATATAAAGGGGGAGCTCCACACAACACCCCTGCTCCCACCAGAGCCCTACAATAATATAATATAAAGGGGAGCTCCACACAAAACCCCTCCTCCCCACCAGAGCCCCTACAATACTATAATATAAAGGGGAGCTCCACACAACACCCCTCCTCCCCACCAGAGCTCCTACAATACTATAATATAAAGGGGAGCTCCACACAACACCCCTACCCCCACCAGAGCCCCTACAATACTATAATATAAGGGGAGCTCCACACAACACCCCTCCTCCCCACCAGAGCCCCTACATTACTATAATATAAAGGGGAGCTCCACACAACACCCCTCCTCCCCACCAGAGCCCCTACAATACTATAATATAAAGGGGAGCTCCACACAACACCCCTCCTCCCACCAGAGCCCCTACATTACTATAATATAAAGGGAGCTCCACACAACACCCCTCCTCCCCACCAGAGCCCCTACATTACTATAATATAAAGGGGAGCTCCACACAACACCCCTCCTCCGCACCAGAGCCCTACAATACTATAATATAAAGGGGAGCTCCACACAACACCCCTCTTCCCACCAGAGCCCCTACAATACTATAATATTAAAGGGGAACTCCACACAACACCCCTCCTCCCCACCAGAGCCCCTACAATACTATAATATAAAGGGGAACTCCACACAACACCCCTCCTCCCCACCAGAGCCCCTACAATACTATAATATAAAGGGGAGCTCCACACAACACCCCTCCTCCCCACCAGAGCCCCTACAATACTATAATATAAAGGGGAGCTCCACACAACACCCCTCTTCCCACCAGAGCCCCTACATTACTATAATATAAAGGAGAGCTTCACACAACACCCCTCCTCCCCACCAGAGCCCCTACAATACTATAATATAAAGGGGAGCTCCACACAAAACCCCTCCTCCCACCAGAGCCTCTACAATACTATAATATAAAGGGGAACTCCACACCACACCCCTCCTCCCCACCAGAGCCCTTACATTACTATAATATAAAGGGGAGCTCCACACAACACCCCTCCTCCCACCAGAGCCCCTACATTACTATAATATAAAGGGAGCTCCACACAACACCCCTCCCCCCACCAGAGCCCCTACATTACTATAATATAAAGGGGAGCTCCACACACCCCTCCTCCCCACCAGAGCTCCTACATTACTATAATATATAGGGGAGCTCCACACAACACCCCTCCTCCCACCAGAGCCCCTACATTACTATAATATAAAGGGGAGCTCCACACACCCCTCCTCCCCACCAGAGCTCCTACATTACTATAATATAAAGGGGAGCTCCACACAACACCCCTACTCCCCACCAGTGCCCCTACAATACTAGGATTAGCTACACAGCTCAGCAGACAGTATCACACAAGATGCAATTAGATACACAGCTCAGCAGACAGTATCACACAAGATGGAATTAGATACACAGCTCAGCAGACAGTATCACACAAGATGGAATTAGATACACAGCTCAGCAGACAGTATTACACAAGATGGAATTAGATACACAGCTCAGCAGACAGTATCACACAAGATGGAATTAGATACACAGCTCAGCAGACAGTATCACACAGGATAGGATAAGATACACAGCTCAGCAGACAGTAACACACATAAGATTAGATACATACATAGCTCATATATCACACATGATAGGATTGGATACACTGCTGCTGTGGATGACTTCGGTGTAGTCAGGTGCGGCCCCCGTGTGTATATTTGGCCCCCGGCAGCTGGGACATTCCTGGAGTCTTCGGCAGACACAGGAATAGCCGCAGTTGTCTCCTCTATATAGAGAATTGCCCGGAATCTGCGCCATGTACAGCAGGAATGTGCCCCGGTCACCGCAGATGTACACAGCGTCCCCTCCATCTACAGGGTGCACCCCCATATACAGAACTGCCCCATGTACAGAATGGCCCCCCATGTACAGAACGGCCCCCACATGTACAGAATGGCCCCCACATGTACAGAACGGCCCCCACATGTACACAGCGCACCCCTATGTAGAGAACGGCCCCCACATGTACACAGCGCACCCCTATGTAGAGAACGGCCCCCACATGTACAGAACGGCCCCCACATGTACACAGCGCACCCCTATGTAGAGAACGGCCCCCACATGTACAGAACGGCCCCCACATGTACACAGCGCACCCCTATGTAGAGAACGGCCCCCACATGTACAGAACGGCCCCCACATGTACAGAACGGCCCCCACATGTACAGAACGGCCCCCCACATGTACACAGCGCACCCCTATGTAGAGAACGGCCCCCACATGTACAGAACGGCCCCCACATGTACAGAATGGCCCCCACATGTACAGAACGGCCCCCACATGTACACAGCGCACCCCTATGTAGAGAACGGCCCCCACATGTACAGAACGGCCCCCACATGTACACAGCGCACCCCTATGTAGAGAACGGCCCCCACATGTACAGAACGGCCCCCACATGTACACAGCGCACCCCTATGTAGAGAACGGCCCCCACATGTACAGAACGGCCCCCACATGTACACAGCGCACCCCTATGTAGAGAACGGCCCCCACATGTACAGAAACGGCCCCCACATGTACACAGCGCACCCCTATGTATAGAACGGCCCCCACATGTACAGAACGGCCCCCACATGTACAGAATGGCCCCCACATGTACAGAACGGCCCCCCACATGTACAGAATGGCCCCCACATGTACAGAACGGCCCCCACATGTACCCAGCGCACCCCTATGTACAGAACGGCCCCCTATGTAGGAACGGCCCCCGATTTACAGAATGGCCCCCTATGTACACAGAGTACCCCTATGTAAAGAACTGCCCCCATGTACAGAATGGCCCCCATGTAGAGAACGGCCCCCCATGTACAGAATGGCCCCCACATGTACACAGCGCACCCCTATGTACAGAACAGCCCCCCCTGTAACACAGCGCTACTCCCATGTGCACCCTCATGTATAAAACGCCCCTCCACACACACATGCCCCTCCATGTACACAGTGCCCCCATGTAAACAGCACCCCCCTTTTGTACACAGCGCTCCCTATGTATACAGCCCACCCCCATCTACAGAAGGCCCCAAGCTTTTATACACAGAACTCCCCCCATGTACACAGTGCACCCCCAGACTGATGTGTATAACTAATACACCTGTCACTCAGTTCCTCAGCAGTTCAAGACCTCTGCTTGCTGTCACTAAATTGGAATTTTTCTTGTTTGTATTTAGAGGCTGAACACAGACCTAATACTGAGAGCGGAGGGTCTGTTACAATGTGATCAAATTAATTGAGTCTAGAATATGGTATATGGTCTATATGCCGGGGTGCCCAGGTACCCTACTGCCATCATCTCCTTCCTCCCCGGTGGCTTCTATGGCTGACCTTCTGGACGGGCCCCTATGGCTGACCGTCTGGAGGGGCCCCTATTCCTGATATTCTGAAGGAGCCCCCATGGCTGACCTTCTGGAGGGGCCCCTATGGCTGACCGTCTGGAGGGGCCCCTATGGCTGACACTTCTGGAGGGGCCCCTATGGCTGACCCTTCTGGAGGGGCCCCTATGGCTGCAGATACCTGCTGCTTGTACCCTGTAGAGCATCCAAGGCACACACTGTTAGAAGGACTGCAGAATGGTGGGGGTCCGACCTCCAGGAAGCCCCCGACCAGCAGAGGTAAATGGGACAAGCACCAGAGCGCGGCGCAGTCATTAGTATTGAGGGGACACCATGCATTGCTGAGGGTCCGGGAGTCTCATATTGCGTCTTTTTGTGTTTATTCTGCCATCTAGTGGCTGAAAAAAATACTGCAGATAACAGGAATATATCTGACAACTCCCTGCAGCTAGGACCCCACTTCCAGGGTGAAAAGGGGCCATGCTATGGAGATAGCGACTGTCATGGTGACTACCAACACACTGCTTAGCATAGTGCAAATCAAGATGACGTCTGACAGTGTGGTCAATAGGGGAACGCTGCCTAACAACGACCGTCCTGGTTGTCAGGGTGCATGTACCTACCGACCAGCCTATTCCTGCTCCTCAACCTGAAGGTGGACACAGGAGCCGTCCAGGGTGAGAGAAATGGGGCTGCTTTTTTTGTTTTTAGAAACAGCGCCACTCTTCTCCCTTGGCTGTGTCTGGTATTACAGCTCAGCCAGATTCACTGGAAAGTCCTGCAATTCCTGACGAAGGCCTGGGAAAGGCGCTGTTTCTGGAATCAGTGTTAGATACAGCAGACAGTATAGGCTTAGATACAGCATCTCAGCAGACTGTATCACCAGGGACGTGCAAAGGTCTACAGAGATCTCATAGCAAAACTTAGAAATCTCACTTGGGGGGTCGGGGTCATGCTAACACATTTGCGATTTCTCACATGCTGCTTTACCCAGTAGAAAAAAAAAAGGAGCGGGTGCTTCACAAATATGGAAGACTATATTTCTGACAACCGGAATGGAGACAGTTATAAATCTCCCTCATACTGATTCCCTTTACATAGTAGAAAACTGTTTGACTGCATCCACCACTAGGGGGAGCTCAGTGCATACACAGGAATTTATACAGCTACCATTCAAAATCAATGGCAGCTGTAAAAAGATTTCTTGGCATTGAGCTCCCCCTAGTGGCAAATGCTGTGGTGTCATATGGAAATAAAAGGAGTTTAGCGCCCCACCAGTCGTGTTTTCTGCCACCATGACCTATGGACAGTTGTGGCGCTGTATTCTGGAATAACCCCTTTAAGATGGAGAAATCCTTTAAGTGGCCATTCACCTATAAAAATACTGTAGTAGGAGGAGGCCTTAATGATGACAGTGTTTACTACATATTACTACATAACAAGTTAAGATATCCTCATATAATGCCCCCGATACCCATCCCCCCACTCCTACCTCTACCCCTAATACCCCACAACTGAATATACGAGGGGGCAGAAATCTGTAGACCACGCTACGTGAAGATATGGACACTATGAACCATGTAACACCCATGAAATACTGTGAAACTGCTTCAATCCGGCATCTGATAATCCAGAAAGTTGTAGTAATTGGTCTCGAGTGTCCTGGAACCAAGGGTTCTTTTTTTGAATCAGATCATTTTTATTAAGGTTTCCAGAAAAAACATATATTGTACACAGGGAATCTATCACAAAAACCTGTTCTATATTTTATTTATGCTAAAAAAATCTATTATATATTTGTAAGAAATCATAAATAAATGAATAAAAATTCCAATGTGTGAAATATTATAAATAAATATTAGATTTTACCATATTTACCATCTTTGGTCACCAGGGGGAGCTCTGCTGGCCAAATGAGGCTTTGAGCAACCTGTAAGTAGGCATGCTGCAAAAAAGTGGGTGGTACCAATGACATCACCAATTCACACCTTCAGCGGTGACATCACTGCTTCAGCAAGATAAGATGAGACAATGGCTTCATTACAAAAACACAGATCTCTGCTCCTCAGTCTCCTCCCCCACTGGTCACATGGCCGATTACATCACTAAGGTCCTACAGCCCCAAGAACCTCCATCTACTCTGTTTCTGAGTCCTGGGCTGCTCACCCCAGCAGTACACTCAGCAAAAATTGTCTGCACTGCTGGGGTGAGCTGCCATAGAATTTAGAACAGGCAGCCTAATGAAGACAAGGACGCTGCTGCAGGAGTGAGGAGCAGGCACAGTGGGCTTCCCCCAGCAGCAAGGAGGGAGGACCTGGCTGTGTGTTACTGGTGTCATCACAGGGGCGGGCTCACGTCTTCCATTCATTCTCTATAGGGTCGGCAGCGACTGAGGAAACCTATGTACATGCCTGCCGTAAGTGAGGTGCCATTGTGTTGTAAACCCAGACTGTCACACTTTACTTCCAACATGGCAGCCCCCATGTAAGGCAAGAAAACTGAATAAAAAAAAAACATTTACACAATTTGAAAAATACATTATGTTAAAACTTGCTTGTCCCTTTAAACCCATAATCTTCAACAGTTTCGGAGTTCTATATACCCTATGTATAAGTAATATTTGTGACACCCGTTGTGCTTCACTTACAGAGATATCCAGAAAGTTTTTCAAAACTTCCACCCACTGATCCTCCGTTAGTTCGGGCACATCCACTTTCCAAATAGGGTCATAGGACGTTTTTTATGATATTTATCCAATAGGTAAGTATAGTGTAGGGAGATAACTCCCCCAGTACCCCCACTAGTACTGGTCAATTCAAGGACAGAATTACGGGGTGTCTGCTCCACTTTAACCCTTACACTCCCAGCGCCGTACATGTACGGCGCTGGGGCGATGCGGGCACATGGCGCCTGCTCGCAAGTGCGGCGGGCGTCATGGCCGGCAAGTCTCTGCTGTTTCTAACAGCAGAGACTTGCCGCTACCTACTACATCGGCGGCGTCTTCCTGGGCGTTTAGATGCCGTGATCACACGTGATCACGGCATCTAGTTGCGTCTGAACCCGGAAGCGTTCGCTTCCGGGTGGTGTACAGACGCCCCGTGTGGCCAATCGGGGTGTCTGTACACCATATGAAAACTGTAATCCTCGCTGGTGAGGATTACAGTTTTCAAAGTGCAATTCTTATTCTGGCCACTAGATGGCAGGCCAGGATAAGAGATGAGCAATTCTTGGATTTCTGAGTCTAGAAAATCCCTGATTGCTCATAAAGAAAAAAAAAAAAGCCACAATATATCAGCCCATATTTGAGCTTTCAAATAGTAAAAAAAAAATTAAAAAAAATGTTAAAAAATATATAAAAAATAAAAAAGATATAAAAGTTCAAATCACCCCCCTTTCCGTATAATTAAAAAGTAAATACCTAAATAACAATAAATATAGACATCATGGGTATCACCGTGACCGAAAACGCCCGTACTTTTAAAATATAAAAAAAAAATTCCAATACGGTGAATTGTGTGGCGGAAAAAAGCGTCCAAATGGTGATTTGCCTCGCTTTTTTTTCTAAAAAAAATTAAAAAGTGATCAAAAAGTCATACATACCCCAGAATGGTATCAATAAAAACTTCAGATCGTCCCGCAAAAAATGAGCCCCCATACAGCTCTGTACACATAAATACCAAAAAGTTATAGGGGTCAAGATGTGACAAGGAAAAAAAAAAAAAGGGCAACTTTCTAATTATTTTATTACTATCAAAACGCAGGAAAAACTATACATATTAGGTATTGCCGGATTCGTACTGACCAGTAGAATGAAAGTAACAGGTCAGTTTTAATGCACATCGAACGCTGTAAATAAGAAACCCGTAGAACTGTAGCGGAATAGCGGTTTTTTTTGCAATTTCACCTGATTTGGAATTTTTTTCCAGCTTCCCACTACACCGTATGCAATATTAAATGGTGGCGTTGGAAAGTACAACTTGTCCCGCAAAAAACAAGCCCTCATACAGCTATGTGAACAGAAAAAGTAAAACGTTATGGCTGTTTGAAGGCAGGGAGCGCAAAACGAAAATGCATAAGCCGAAAAAACCTCCGGTAGTGAAAGGGTTAACAGATGCCTCCTGAGTTTGCAAGGCATGCCTTATTTGTAAATACTTAAAGAAGGAGGTGCCGGGCAGATGATAGTCTTGTTGCAATTGTGAGAAGGATTTAAGGACCCCATCAGTGTATAGTTGCCTAAGATACACCAAACCTTTCTCCTTCCATAGTGGAAGGCTCTCTACCTTCTGTACCTCAGGATACGTGAGATTCGGCCATATGGGAGTAAACATAGAATATCCCGTAATCTCACCTTCCACCATACTTTATAAATGGTACCCAATATAGGATATATAGAGCTTTTAGTCCTTCTAGAGCTGCCATCAATGAGTCAGACCCTAAGAGATATTGCACAATCCTCCCAGATTTATTTAGACTCGCCATATCCCCCCATCCCCGAACATGCTGCAATTGAGCTGCTAAATAATATAACCAGGGGTTCGGAACCGCCAAGCCACCTTCCGATTTGGCCCTTCGCAGCGTATCCAGTTTAACCCTTTCACCCCCGGAGGTTTTTTCAGTTATGCATTTTCGTTTTGCGCTCCCTGCCTTCAAACAGCCATAGCTGTTTTATTTTTCTGTTCACATAGCTGTATGGGGCTTGTTTTTTGCGGGACAAGTTGTACTTTCCAACGCCACCATTTAATATTGCATACGGTGTAGTGGGAAGCTGGAAAAAAATTCCAAATCGGGTGAAATTGAAAAAAAAAACGCTATTCCGCTACAGTTCTACGGGTTTCTTATTTACAGCGTTCGATGTGCATTAAAACTGACCAGTTACTTTCATTCTACTGGTCAGTATGAATCCGGCAATACCTAATATGTACAGTTTTTCCTGCGTTTGATAGTAATAAAATAATTAGAAAGTTGCCCTTTTTTTTTTTTACCTTGTCATATCTTGACCCCTATAACTTTTTGATATTTATGTGTACAGAGCTGTATGGGGGCTCATTTTTTGCGGGGTGATCTGAAGTTTTTATTGATACCATTCTGGGGTGTGTATGACTTTTTGATCACTTTTTATTTAATTTTTTTTAGAAAAAAAAGCGACCAAAAAACGGCGAATCACCATTTGGACGCTTTTTTCCGCCACACAATTCGCGGTATTGGAATTTTTTTTTATATTTTAAAAGTACGGGCGTTTTCGATCACGGTGATACCCATGATGTCTATATTTATTGTTATTTAGGTATTGATTTTTTCATTATACGGAAAGGGGGGTGATTTGAACTTTTATATATTTTTTATTTTTTATATATTTTTTTAAAAAAATTTTCTGACTATTTTTAAGCTCAAATATGAGCTGATATATTGTGTTTTTTTTCTTTATGAGCAATCAGGGATTTACTAGACTGAGATAAATCCATGAATTGCTCATTTCTTATCCTGGCCTGCCATCTAGTGGCCAGAATAAGAATTGCACTTTGAAAACTGTAATCCTCACCAGCGAGGATTACAGTTTTCATATGGTGTACAGACACCCCGATTGGCCACTCGGGACGTCTGTACACCACCTGGAAGCGTGTAAGGAGCTGGTCGGGAAGGGGTTTTTAATACAAGGAATTCCCCTCTTCCAAATCAAGTCCTAAAATATTGCATTGACCTTATGAAAGACGCGGAGAGGAACCCACCCCGGAGCGTTGTGAAGCACATACAGCAACTGCGGCATCAGGATCATCTTAATAAGATTTATTCTTCCAACCATGGACAGCTGCAATCTAGACCAGACCTGAGGCCAGCAATGGCTGCACATTTAGCCTCTCATAATCTTTAACATCCGTCGTTACCCCTAATTCCTAGATACTTCATTTCCCGCACAATTTGCAAATTAGTGGATGGTGGGTTAGTTATGTTCCCAGTTCCCTGAAGTGGCATAAGGACCGACTTAGTCCAATTGATACGCAACCCTGATAGGTTACCAAAAGAATCAATAATGGCCATTGCAAGGGGCAAAGACTGCCAATCCTCCAGGAATAACAGGAGATCATCTGCATAGAGCGCTACCTTCTCACATACAGTTCCATAAGTAAAGCCCTTGACCCCATCAGCTGATCTCAGTGCTGCAGCAAGGAGTTTCAATGGCAATTGCAAATAATAGCGGCGACAAAACCAAGGGTTCTAGATCCGTCCAAGTTCTGTGTCTCCTCTGTCACAAGATCTGGAGGAGGTATCTCATGAGGTTCAAGGTGCTCCTCCTAAACACCGCACCAAAGTGGTTCCAGTTATTTAAGGAGTGGAAGAGCTGGTAGAGAGGTTGTTGGAGCGCAAACCCTGGGGATTTGGGGATCTTCTTGTGGTAGGCCTCGTAGAAGTCCACACAGTGATCTCCAAACATGTCACCGATGGACAGCTCGTACTCGGAGTGGCCGTAGAAAGAGGCGGGGTCGAAGAGAACAGGTCCGTGGTCGTCCTCCGCCACATTGGCTTCCCACAGATCCCCATGTAGGAGAGACGGGACGATGGAGGTATCTCTGAAGGCATTCTGGACCTTCACCTGAGGAGAGTGAGGGACAAAAGTATTAATATTAGGCAAGCCCTTGGTCATCAAGACCCTAATCATTGGCCTTTCAAATGGAAAGTCCTGTAGACACAGAGACCTTCATAAATTATTATCTGATATCTCCTGATGGTTGAGATGTTGCCTAGCAACATGCACTGGGTGACCACTGCAGGTGTGCAACTTCTAGGATCATCTACAGTTGTCACCAAGCTATGACCTATGGCTATGGACGGAGATGGGCGGCACTGTCCATCCAGGGGCCACATGCGGACCACACAGGGGTGTGGCCAAAGGGATTTAAAAAAATGCGACAACATTTTTGGCACAAATTATTGGTTGTACATATACTCCAGCCAAGAGGTGTGGTAAGGAGGAGATATGGGCCGTACCATGAGCGCCATCTTGAAAAATAAGGCACAATTAGCGGAATTTTCAATATGAATTTTACAACTTCTGGGGACATTTTAAAGAAGTCGTCTACTATGGACAAAAATGTCCCTCAAAGATAAGTTGATAACAGATGGGATCTCCAGCGATCAGGTCATCTATGGGGGACTGGGCAACAAGTGTTCTGTTTCCCTGCAGCACCTCCACAGGAGAAATGGAGAATTGCAAGCTGTCCACTGAAATCTATGGGTTGGGGTCCTCCAGAGGGAGAGACGCTCTTTGTAGCTACACTGTCCTATGACCAATAGTTGGGACCCCCGACTATTCACTTTGACTACCCCTGCACGTTCTGTCCGCCCTATGTTCCTACCTGCAGTTCAGACCATAGTCCTAAAAGTGTCCGGTCTCCATAGTCCTTCTCAATCAGCCTGACCTGCGGCTGCAGACGCTGAGACGCGAAGAAAGTCACCCAGTCCTCCTGCCATTCGTTCTCCTGAAGACACAACCAGAACATTATGACAGCGCCTGTTGCAAGCTTTTTAGGCTACTTAGACCTTTTTCTTAGGCGTCTTTAACCCCTTAGTGACCATCCATACGCCTTTTTACGGAGGTCACTAAGGAACCTTAGGCTGGGCCTCTGCTTTTTCACGGTGGCACAGTCTAAGAGCTCCATGGGTCCCCCATGCAGAGGGGATCGGGGGCTTAGCTCTCACATGAGAGCCATGCTCCCGCTCTAACAGCCTTAACGCTTTATATGCAGCGGACTATGGCGACCGCTGCATGTAAAGCGGTGACAGAGGTAGTGGACTCCCTTTGTCTCCCATCGGCATCCCTATAATGTGATCGCGGGGTGTCGATGTGTGTAAAGGCAGGCTGGTGTCTGGTATAGGCCCCAAGCCAGCCTTGAGTAGTTTCCAGCAGGCTGTGCCTCTCTGGCGCAGCCTGCTGGTCAATAGCAGTATAGCACTGACATTAAAATACAAAGTCGTCCCGCAGAAATCACGCCCTCACACAACTCCATAAAAATAAAACAAGAAACAAACAGCTGCAGCAGGAAATTGTTGGAGAAATTACAGAAAAGGAGTGCAAAAGATTAATTGTCCTCTAATAGATGTCCATGAAGGTGATCAGCCCTGGAGGTCAGGTTCCTTAAAGGGGTTCTCCGAGCTTTTAGTACTGATGACCACAGCACAAAAACAACGTTGACGGCAGCATATCCTCCAAAGGTACAAAGTGCAAAAATAGTGCAACGTTTCGACCAATCCATAGTCTATCCTCAGGATAGGCCATCAAAATCACATCGGTGGGGGTTCAACACCCGGCACCCCCATCGATCAGATGTATGAAGGCAAGGCACGCACTGTCTCCCTTCTCGCCATAGACATAACAGCACTGGACAGGAAGAAAGACAGCAGACGGCGCGCGCCTTCCCTTCATACAGCCGATCAGCGGGGGGGTGCCGGGTGTTGGACCCCCGCAGATCTGATATTGATGACCGCCCCTGAGGATAGGTTCATCAATATAAAAATGATCGGTCATCAATATCAGATCGGTGGGGGTCCGAAACCCGGCACCCCCGCCGATCAGCTGTATGAAGGCAAGGCGCGTGTGCCGTCTCCCTTCTCTTCATAGACATATCAGCAGTGGACAGGAAGAAAGACAGCAGACGGCACGCGCCTTCCCTTCATAGAGATGATCGGCGGGGGTGCCGAGTGTTGACTCCCAACGATCTGATATTGATTACCTAGCCTGAGGAGAGGTCATCAATATGAAAAGCCTGGAGAACCCCTTTAAGAGATGTAGAAGGACACAAGTCCATGAGACACATTCATCCCCGATTGTTTCAGAGGTCGTCATGAGTTTACGCTCCCACACTCTTCGCTCCCTCTTGTCTGGGACGCTGTGGTCCTGGCTGCTGACGGGTTCCGGCACTGGAAGATCTCTCCTTCCTTCTTTAATTTTGTGTCGATGTGAGATCATTCTTCTTCCAAAGTTTAGACATAGAGACCCCCATGTAGGACATCTGGTACCTACAATCACTGGTCCAGCACAGGTGACGATCCCCGGGGAGGTCTGCACCCTCTCAGTGGTGATTATACACGGACAGGTCACGCTCCTCCTTATCTGGAACCGCTCCAACAATTTCCTGCTATAATTGTTTGTTTCCTCCGCTCAGACCGATCTGCTTCACATCATGTGTCTCATCTACCTCAATATTCACATGTACAGCATCTAGGTAATGGTCTTATTCACTGCGGGCAAGCAGAGCTCTTGAACATGGCGAGGAGCTCACCTGTGGGATGTATCCGCAGCACGTGGTCGTGTGAAACCCAAACTTATCCACCGGCCGTAGGTCTGAAGGGAATTTTCCTGAAGAGAAAGAAATCTGAATGTGTGCAGAGTCATCCCATGACGGGGTTGAGAGAAGGGAACGCCCCCAACCAAATCAACATCTACATTAACATCTCACTAGTCTAGCTCTCAGATTACATTTTCAGCACCCCCTCCCTGTTCAGTGTCTGCACACAAGACACAGTACAGTCATGTGCATTATATGAGCTAGTGTCTACAGCAAGCTGGATGACAATGTCTAGTAACAAACAGCAGAATAGTGAGTGCAGCTCTGGAGTATAATACAGGATGTAACTCAGGATCAGTACAGGATAAGTAATGTATGTATACAGTGACTGCACCAGCAGAATAGTGAGTGCAGCTCTGGAGCATAATACAGGATGTAACTCAGGATCAGTACAGGATAAGTAATGTATGTACACAGTGACTGCACCAGCAGAATAGTGAGTGCAGCTCTGGAGTATAATACAGGATGTAACTCAGGATCAGTACAGGATAAGTAATGTATGTACAGTGACTGCACCAGCAGAATAGTGAGTGCAGCTCTGGAGTATAATACAGGATGTAACTCAGGATCAGTACAGGATAAGTAATGTATGTACACAGTGACTGCACCAGCAGAATAGTGAGTGCAGCTCTGGAGTATAATACAGGATGTAACTCAGGATCAGTACAGGATAAGTAATGTATGTACGAAGTGACTCCACCAGCAGAATAGTGAGTGCAGCTCTGGAGTATAATACAGGCGGTAAGTCAGGATCAGTACAGGATAAGTAATGTATGTACACAGTGACTGCACCAGCAGAATAGTGAGTGCAGCTCTGGAGTATAATACAGGATGTAACTCAGGATCAGTACAGGATAAGTAATGTATGTACACAGTGACTGCACCAGCAGAATAGTGAGTGCAGCTCTGGAGGATAATACAGGATGTAACTCAGGATCAGTACAGGATAAGTAATGTATGTACACAGTGACTGCACCAGCAGAATAGTGAGTGCAGCTCTGGAGTATAATACAGGATGTAACTCAGGATCAGTACAGGATAAGAAATGTATGTACACAGTGACTGCACCAGCAGAATAGTGAGTGCAGCTCTGGAGTATAATACAGGATATAACTCAGGATCAGTACAGGATAAGTAATGTATGTACACAGTGACTGCACCAGCAGAATAGTGAGTGCAGCTCTGGAGTATAATACAGGATGTAACTCAGGATCAGTACAGGATAAGTAATGTATGTACACAGTGACTGCACCAGCAGAATAGTGAGTGCAGCTCTGGAGTATAATACAGGATGTAACTCAGGATCAGTACAGAATAAGTAATGTATGTACACAGTGACTGCACCAGCAGAATAGTGAGTGCAGCTCTGGAGTATAATACAGGATGTAACTCAGGATCAGTACAGGATAAGTAATGTATGTACACAGTGACTGCACCAGCAGAATAGTGAGTGCAGCTCTGGAGTATAATACAGGATGTAACTCAGGATCAGTACAGGATAAGTAATGTATGTACACAGTGACTGCACAGCAGAATAGTGAGTGCAGCTCTGGAGTATAATACAGGATGTAACCCAGGATCAGTACAGGATAAGTAATGTATGTACACAGTGACTGTACCAGCAGAATAGTGAGTGCAGCTCTGGAGTATAATACAGGATGTAACTCAGGATCAGTACAGGATAAGTAATGTATGTACACAGTGACTGCACCAGCAGAATAGTGAGTGCAGCTCTGGAGTATAATACAGGATGTAACTCAGGATCAGTACAGGATAAGTAATGTATGTACGAAGTGACTCCACCAGCAGAATAGTGAGTGCAGCTCTGGAGTATAATACAGGCGGTAAGTCAGGATCAGTACAGGATAAGTAATGTATGTACACAGTGACTGCACCAGCAGAATAGTGAGTGCAGCTCTGGAGTATAATACAGGATGTAACTCAGGATCAGTACAGGATAAGTAATGTTATGTACACAGTGACTGCACCAGCAGAATAGTGAGTGCAGCTCTGGAGGATAATACAGGATGTAACTCAGGATCAGTACAGGAATAAGTAATGTATGTACACAGTGACTGCACCAGCAGAATAGTGAGTGCAGCTCTGGAGTATAATACAGGATGTAACTCAGGATCAGTACAGGATAAGTAATGTATGTGCACAGTGACTCCACAGCAGAATAGTAAGTGCAGCTCTTGAGTATAATACAGGATGTAACTCAGGATCAGTACAGGATAAGTAATGTATGTACACAGTGACTGCACCAGCAGAATAGTGAGTGCAGCTCTGGAGTATAATACAGGATGTAACTCAGGATCAGTACAGGATAAGAAATGTATGTACACAGTGACTGCACCAGCAGAATAGTGAGTGCAGCTCTGGAGTATAATACAGGATATAACTCAGGATCAGTACAGGATAAGTAATGTATGTACACAGTGACTGCACCAGCAGAATAGTGAGTGCAGCTCTGGAGTATAATACAGGATGTAACTCAGGATCAGTACAGGATAAGTAATGTATGTACACAGTGACTGCACCAGCAGAATAGTGAGTGCAGCTCTGGAGTATAATACAGGATGTAACTCAGGATCAGTACAGAATAAGTAATGTATGTACACAGTGACTGCACCAGCAGAATAGTGAGTGCAGCTCTGGAGTATAATACAGGATGTAACTCAGGATCAGTACAGGATAAGTAATGTATGTACACAGTGACTGCACCAGCAGAATAGTGAGTGCAGCTCTGGAGTATAATACAGGATGTAAACTCAGGATCAGTACAGGATAAGTAATGTATGTACACAGTGACTGCACCAGCAGAATAGTGAGTGCAGCTCTGGAGTATAATACAGGATGTAACCCAGGATCAGTACAGGATAAGTAATGTATGTACACAGTGACTGTACCAGCAGAATAGTGAGTGCAGCTCTGGAGTATAATACAGGATGTAACTCAGGATCAGTACAGGATAAGTAATGTATGTACACAGTGACTGCACCAGCAGAATAGTGAGTGCAGCTCTGGAGCAAGTACTTAATCAGTATCATAATAGTGAATTTTACTGCACTCTCACAGTCTTTCCTGTTGTGCTCACCTATGGTTCCACTGTTTTTCTGCATTTCAGTTTTCATTAGCCTATTATGTGCATGCAAATTTGCCAACTGGTCCCCCAGTTTTTCAGCAAATCTAAAAAAGATAAATAATGTTTCAACATCCACCTATTGGTCTTAGACTCATCTGCAAATCTTCCCTTAAAATGTTCCCCCTTTTTCTATCCACTAAAAACACACATCTGCAATTGTGCTCCATGTAATAAGTGTTTACTGAGGGGAACCAGGACTGCGCACACCTATCAACTGCTTACCTGCTAATAGGTTTCAAGTCCATACACTCCAAAATAAATACAGCTCCCCCTGCTGGTAGCTCAGACAAGGTGATGGGTTGTGGCACTCGCACAGTACCGGTTTTCCTCATTGCCTCTAAACTTGCCATTTCCCCATTAAACATGATCAAAGCCTGCAATAACGAAAAAAAATCATAAAATATAATAGTTACATATGTACTTTACTGACAATTAAATATTGTGCACCTATGTACAAGAATATAACTACTATACTACTGCTCCTATGTACAAGAATATAACTACTATAATACTGCTCCTATGTACAAGAATATAACTACTATAATACTGCTCCTATGTACAAGAATATAACTACTATAATACTGCTCCTATGTACAAGAAAATAACTACTATAATACTGCCTCCTATGTACAAGAATATAACTACTATAATACTGCTCCTATGTACAAGAATATAACTACTATAATACTGCTCCTATGTACAAGAATAATAACTACTATAATACTGCTCCTATGTACAAGAATATAACTACTATAATACTGCTCCTATGTACAAGAATATAACTACTATAATACTGCTCCTATGTACAAGAATATAACTACTATAAACTGCTCCTATGTACAAGAAAATAACTACTAAATACTGCCTCCTATGTACAAGAATATAACTACTATAATACTGCCTCCTATGTACAAGAATATAACTACTATAATACTGCTCCTATGTACAAGAATATAACTACTATAATACTGCCTCCTATGTACAAGAATATAACTACTATAATACTGCTCTATGTACAAGAATATAACTACTATAATACTGCTCCTATGTACAAGAATATAAACTATAATACTGCTCCTATATACAAAGAATATAACTACTATAATACTGCTCCTATGTACAAGTATATAACTACTATAATACTGCCTCCTATGTACAAGAATATAACTACTATAATACTGCTCCAATGTACAAGAATATAACTACTATAATACTGCTCCTATGTATAAGATATAACTACTATAATACTGCTCCTATGTACAAGAATATAACTACTATAATACTGTTCCTATGTATAAGAATATAAACTACTATAATACTGCTCCTATGTACAAGAATATAACTACTATAATACTGCTCCTATGTACAAGAATATAACTACTATAATACTGCTCCTATGTACAAGAATATAACTACTATAATACTGCTCCTATGTACAAGAATATAACTACTATAATACTGCTCCTATGTACAAGAATATAACTACTATAATACTGCTTCCTATGTACAAGAAAATAACTACTATAATACTGCCTCCTATGTACAGAATATAACTACTATATACTGCCTCCTATGTACAAGAATATAACTACTATAATACTGCCCTATGTACAAGAATATAACTACTATAATACTGCTCCTATGTACAAGAATATAACTACTATAATACTGCTCCTATGTATAAGAATATAACTACTATAATACTGCTCCTATGTATAAGAATATAACTACTATAATACTGGCTCCTATGTACAAGATATAACTACTATAATACTGCTCCTATGTACAAGAATATAACTACTATAAATACTGCTCCTATGTACAAGAAATAACTACTATAATACTGCTCCTATGTACAAGAATATAACTACTATAATGACTGCCTCCTATGTACAAGAATATACTACTATAATACTGCTCCTATGTACAAGAATATAACTACTATAATACTGCTCCTATGTACAAGAATATAACTTACTATAATACTGTCCCTATGTATAAAGAATATAACTACTATAATACTGCTCCTAATGTACAAGAATATAACTACTATAATACTGCTCCTATGTACAAGAATATAACTACTATAAATACTGCTCCTATGTACAAGAATATAACTACTATAATACTGCTCCTATGTACAAGAATATAAACTACTATAATACTGCTCCTATGTACAAGAATATAACTACTATAATACTGCTCCTATGTACAAGAATATAACTACTATAATACTGCTCCTATATACAAGAATATAACTACTATAATACTGCCTCCTATGTACAAGAATAATAACTACTATAATACTGTTCCTATGTATAAGAATATAACTACTATAATACTGCTCCTATGTACAAGAATATAACTACTATAATACTGCTCCTATGTACAAGAATACAACTACTATAATACTGCCCCTATGTACAAGAATATAACTACTATAATACTGCTCCTATGTACAAGAATATAACTACATAATACTGCTCCTATGTACAAGAATATAACTACTATAAACTGCTCCTATGTATAAGAATATAACTACTATAATACTGCTCCTATGTATAAGAATATAACTACTATAATACTGCTCCTATGTACAAGAATATAACTACTATAATACTGCTCCTAGTACAAGAATATAACTGCTATAATACTGCCTCCTATGTACAAGAATATAACTACTATAATACTGCTCCTATGTACAAGAATATAACTACTATAATACTGCCTCTTATGTACAAGAATATAACTACTATAATACTGCCTCCTATGTACAAGAATATAACTACTATAATACTGCCCTATGTACAAGAATATAACTACTATAATACTTGCTCCTATGTACAATAATATAACTACTCTAATACTGCTCTATGTACAAGAATATAACTACTATAATACTGCTCCTATGTAGAAGAATATAACTACTATAATACTGCTCCTATGTACAAGAATATAACTACTGTAATACTGCTCCTATGTACAAGATATAACTACTATAATACTGCTCCTATGTACAAGATATAACTACTATAATACTGCCTCCTATGTACAAGAATATAACTACTATAATACTGCCCCTATGTACAAGAATATACTACTATAATACTGCTCCTATGTACAAAATACTACTCTAATACTGCTCCTATGTACAAGAATATAACTACTATAATACTGCTCCTATGTAGAAGAATATAACTACTATAATACTGCTCCTATGTACAAGAATATAACTACTGTAATACTGCTCCTATGTACAAGAATATAACTACTATAATACTGCTCCTATGTACAAGAATATAACTACTATAATACTGCTCCTATGTACAAGAATATAACTACTATAATACTGCCCCCTATGTACCAAGAATATACTACTATAATACTGGCCTCCTATGTACAAGATATAACTACTATAATACTGCTCCTATGTACAAGAATATAACTACTATAATACTGCCTCCTATGTACAAGAATATAACTACTATAATACTGCCTCCTATGTACAAGAATATAACTTCTATAATACTGCCTAATATGTACAGGAATATAACTACTATAATACCGCCTCCTATGTACAAGAATATAACTACTATAATACTGCACCTATGTACAGGGATATAGCTACTATAATACTGCCTCCTATGTACAGGGATATAACTACTATAATACTGCCTCCTATCTACAAGAATATAAGTACTATAATACTGCTCCTATGTACAAGACTATAACTACTATAATACTGCTATGTACAAGAATATAACTACTATAATACTGCTCCTATGTACAAGAATATAACTACTATAATACTACTCCTATATACAAGAATATAACTACTATAATACTGCCTTCTATGTACAAGAATATAACTACTATAATACTGCTCCTATGTACAAGAATATAACTACTATAATACTGACTCCTATGTACAATATTATAACTACTATTAATACTGCTCCTAATGTACAAGACTATAACTACTATAATACTGCTCCTATGTACAAGAATAATAACTACTATAATACTGCTCCTATGTACAAGAATATAACTACTATAATACTGCTCCTATGTACAAGAATATAACTACTATAATACTGCTCCTATGTACAAGAATATAACTACTAATAATATGCTCCTATGTACAAGAATATAACTACTATAATACTGCTCCTATGTACAAGAAATTAACTACTATAATACTGCCTCCTATGTACAAGAATATAACTACTATAATACTATGTACAAGAATATAACTATATATAATACTGCTCCTATGTACAAGAATATAACTACTATAATACTGCCTCCTATGTACAAGAATATAACTACTATAATACTGCTCCTATGTACAAGAATATAACTACTATAATACTGCTCCTATGTACAAGAATATAACTACTATAATACTGCTCCTATGTACATAAAAATATAACTACTATAATACTGTCCTATGTACACGAATATAACTACTATAATACTGCTCCTATGTACAAGATATAACTACTATAATACTGCTCCTATGTACAAGATATAACTACTATAATACTGCTCCTATGTACAAGAATATAATTACTATAATACTGCTCCTATGTACAAGAATATAACTACTATAATACTGCTCCTATGTACAGGAATATAATACTTATAATACTGCTCCTATGTACAGAATACTACTATAATACTGCCTCTCTATGTACAAGAATATAACTACTATAATACTGCTCCTATGTACAAGAATATAACTACTAATACTGCTCCTATGTACAGACTATAAACTACTATAATACTGCTCCTATGTACAAGATATAACTACTAAATACTGCTCCTATACGAATATAACTACTATAATACTGCTCCTATAAGAATATACTACAGAATATAACTACTATAATACTGCTCCTATGTACAAGAATATAACTACTATAATACTGCTCCTAATGTACAAGAATATAACTACTATAATACTGCTCTCCTATGTACAAAAATATAACTACTATAATACTGCTCCTATGTAACAAGAATATAACTACTTAAAACTCTCCTATGTACAAAACTATAACTACTATAATACTGCTCCTATGTACAAGAATATAACTACTATAATACTGCTCCTATGTACAAGAATATAACTACTATAATACTGCTCCTATGTACAAGAATATAACTACTATAATAGCTCCTATGTACAAGAACTATAACTATAAATACTATAATACTGCTCCTATGTACAAGAAATATAACTACTATAATACTGCTCCTATGTACAAGTATATAACTACTATAATACTGCCCCTATGTACAAGAATATAACTACTATAATACTGCCTCCTATGTACAAGAATATAACTACTATATACTGCCCTCCTATGTACAAGAATATAACTACTATAATACTGCTCCTATGTACAAGAATATAACTACTATAATACTGTTCCTATGTATTAAGAATATAACTACTATAATATATGTACAAGAATATAACTACTATAATACTGCCTCTATGTACAAGAATATAACTACTATAATACTGCTCCTATTACAACGAATATAACTACTATAATAATGCTCCTACGTACAAGAACGACTATAATACTACGTTACAAGGATATAACTACTATATACTGTCTCCTATGTACAAGAATATAACTAACTATAACTACTGCCTCCTATGTACAAGAATATAACTACTATATACTGTGCTCCTATGTACAAGAATATAACTACTATAATACTGCTCCTATGTACAAGAATATAACTACTATAATTACTGCTCCTATGTACAAGAATATAACTACTATAATACTGCTCCTATGTACAAGAACTATAACTACAATACACTCCTATGTACTAAGATATAACTACTATAATACTGCTCCTATGTACTAACTATAACTACTATAATACTCCCTCCTATGTACAAGAATATAACTACTATAATACTTGCCCTGCCCCCTATGTACAAGAATATAAACTACTATAATACTGCCTCCTATGTACAAGTATATAACTACTATAACTACTATAATACTGCTCCTATGTACCCTTCCTATGTACAGTAACTAATATATACTATATACTTAATAAGCTACTGCCCTATGTACATAACTATATAACTACTATAATACTGCTCCTATGTACAGGAATATACCATATTTTTCGCTTTATAAGACTCAATTTTTTTACCCCAAAAGTGGAGGGAAAATTGCTGTGCGTCTTGTAAAGAGAATACTAGTGAACGCTTCCATTATGACAGCGTCTGGCTGTCAAGGACGCTGCAGGAGGACCTATGGGAGCCACACCATGGACTGCACCTGATGGGTGAGCTGCTAGTTGGCACTTGTTTTTGTTTAGTTCTTGTTGCCCCCATTTGACTCTCACCCAGACGTGCATGGCTGTCAGGACTCCCCCCATCTGCGCCGAAGTGCGCCTATTCTCCTTTTTACCCCCTTCTCAGGTTATTCGGGAGCCCCTTGGCAGAAAGGGTTCTCTATGTGCTGCTTTTTAATGTAATATTCCCCCGTTGACTCTCAC
>ONZH01026353.1:0-27411 GCA_900303285.1 Rhinella marina | reverse complement strand
AGATGACAGGTTCCCTTAAAGGATAAGTCCGGCAATTTATAAGTTTCTGGTTCAAGTAAGGGCACAGAAAGTTATTAATTGCCTGGACTTATCTTTTAAAGTGGGTAGGGGGAAAACCCCTGATGGGGTATGGGAGTGACCTTCCGCCCTCTCTTTGGTCAATCCTAAAAAACCTCACCCTATGGGTACCTTCACATGTGGCTGCGGGTCTCCTGAGTAAAATCCACAGGGCATTTTATAACCGTTCACCAAACGGCGTTCAGTACTATGGCGCCGTCCGGAACATACGCAGTTCTGCGCTGAACTGGGTATTTGCGTCCAGCCCCATAGTACTGAAGGTGGGCATAAATCAGCTCACGATGCGCTGTGGATTTTAGGCAGCAGAGAAACCCAAAAAAGCATCCCATTGTAAAGGCACCCGTAAATAAGGCAAGTTAACCTGCCTTTCAGCAACTGTTTGTTGCTGTAACTAACTGTGGAGGTTTTTTATATCAACAGCTGAAGGACAGCAGCCTCCGTGATATATACCCATAGACAGCCTTATTCCACGCGTGACTGCATGAGAGGCGTGAAATCATTCGCACCGAGAAGAACCCCATCCGGAATTTGCGGTGCAAGGTTTTACTACTTCTCATGATATCAACAAAATACCTCAAGAACAGTTAGTACCCACTCACAAAACGGTGAGTAGTGTTCCCTTGGCACGGGTGCCAGGGATAGAACCCCACGGCTATAGTTTCACAAAAGGTGAAATCCCCACTTTGTGAAGCATAGTCGTGGGGATTATTTTAGGGATGGTGCTGTTCTTGGGGTTATGGGTTGGACAGTGCACCGGTGTGAGGCATTAAGCTGGTGTGGAGATGTAAATGGCCAACACACATGGACATTAAATTTTGAGATGGGGTTCTGTTTATTTAAATGTATCCGAATTAAGTAGGGAATTTTTAAGGTGATTTTTTTTTAATTTGGAGTCTAAGGGGGGAACATTACTTAATAAGTTAAATTACGGATTTTTACGTTGGGCACATATTTGGGATCTTGAGGTCATTTTTTTGGACACACGGATTGCCATGCGAGACGGGTGACTGATGACTTAGTCATTCACATCAGGCGGGGGGTGGTATAATCCGATGTAATCCAGGCATGATTCATCTTTATAAAAGTCAGCATCTCAACACTGTGGCAAGAGAGCCTCGTTCTTTGCGGTGTCACGATGTTACCCACCACACTGAACACCCTCTCTGACGCAACACTACTGGCTGGGCAGGACAGCAGAGCCAAAGAAAACTCTGCCAGTTGAGGCCAAATATCCAGTTTCTCTGCCCAGTACTGCACGGGGTCGGTGACACTTTGGGGCAGGGTACAATCCAGGTAGGCAGTGACCTGGTGGGTGAGGTCATGCTGGTCCACTCCATGAGTCCGGTGTTGTGTGCCCTCTTCAGCAGCTGGCTGCATGAAATCGCTCATCAGCGATTGGAGGCTGTAGCGACTTCTCACGCCTCCACTAGTGGTGGTGGTAGTGGAGCGCGCTGGTTCCCCCCAGAGGATGTTGTCTGGGAACCTGCCTGGTCTCGCTGGTAAGTTGAGACCAACTGACTGGTGAGTAGGTCCTGGTAGTACACCAGTTTTGCCTCCCTCTCTGATGGCGGAAAAAATTCAGCCATTTTGCGGCGAAAGCGAGGGTCCACCAGGGTGGCCAGCCAGTATTGGTCCCTCTGGCGGATGTCCACAATCCGGCTGTCACTCCTGAGACACTCCCGCAGGCACCTTGCCATCTGCACCAAGGACAGTGAGCGCCTCTCCTCTCCACTGTCCTCGGTATAGTTCCAGGGTCTGCTGGGGTCTTCCTCCGCTTCCTCTACCACCTCATCCTTCATCTCCTCCTGAGAAGCCAGGTGGCGGTGTGTCGAATGGCTGAGCGTAGACATCTTCCTCCTCCTCACCCTCCATCTGCACTTCATCCATCTCTGGGCTCAAGGCGATGTTCAGCCTTGGAGTGGTGGCCTGGGAATCCTCGCTGATGATGGTTTTCAGCCCACTTTCCAGAACATGGACGAGTGGGATGATGTCGTTGATCCCATAGTCATGCCTGCTCACAAACAAAGTCGCGTCCTCAAAAGGGATCAACAATTGGCAGACTTCATGCATCATCTGCCAGTGTGTGACTTGGAAGTCGCAGTGTGGCGTGAAGCTGCCTGATTGTCCCATGAGGTAGTCTGTAACGGCTGACATTTGCTCGTACAGGCGGTCCAGCATATGGAGGGCAGAATTCCAGTGCGTTGGCATGTCGCAGATTAGCCGATGTTGGGGCAGACTGCGCTGTCTCTGGATCCTGAGCAGGGTGTTCCTTGCAGTGTAGGAGTTGCTGAAGTGTTTGCACACTCTGCGTGACATCCTCATAAGGTCTTGTAGTGCAGGAAATGATCGAAGAATCCTGTGCACTATGAGGTTTATCACATGTGCTATACAAGGTGTATGACTCAGCCCTCCCTGCTGCACTGCAGAGACAATGTTCCTCCCATTGTCTGCTACCACACTTCCCACCGTTAGTTGACGTGGGGTCAGCCATTGATCAATCTCCTCCCTGATGGTCCGGAGGAGCTCCAGCCCAGTGTGGCTCCGTTCACCCAGGCTCACCAAATGGAGGACAGCCTGAGAGCGCCGGGCCTGACATCGGTGGTAAGACACCGGGGCAGGTTGGACTGCTGTCAAAGCGGTGGATGGTTGTAAGGTGGTGGAGGCAGAACTTGTGCTTCCCGCTGCTGGCCCCCTAAAGCACCGTGGAGGTGACAGTGGCAAGAATTGGCCAACTTCCTGATGGTCTTCTGGGAGGATGTTGACCCAATGGGCAGTAACAGACATGTATTGCCCTTGCCCATAATTTGAGGACCAGACATCAGCACTCAGGTGCACGGTCTTGGGCACCGAGAGTCCCAATGAGTCGCCCACCTTTTTCTGCACATAACTGTGCAGTGATGGGACAGCTTTTCCAGAGATGTAGTGGCGGCTGGGGATTCGCCATCTGGGGTGCGCACACGCCATGAAATCCCTGAAAGGCTGGGAGTCCACGAGGTTGAAGGGCAGGGACTGAAGCACCAGCAGCTTAACCAGGTGTCCGGTCAGTTTCTGGGCCATGGGATGGCTGCTGGAATATACCTGACGTCTGCCCATGGACTCAGTCAGGGATTGCTGCCTCATTAGCGGTGTAGATGGCAGTGACAATGTGCTGGTGCTGGCACCTGAGGCTGACGAGCCCTGAGTTGCACTGAGAGGATGCTGCATGATGGGATCTGCAGTGTATGGTGCATCCTGACAGGAGGTGGTATTGGGGTCACGGTTCTTCCAGGCCTGTTGGTGTTGCCTTTCCATATGCTTTCGCATCGATGTTGTCCCGGGATTATCACCCCTACCACGACTGACCCTCTCATTGCACAGCAGGCACAAAGCGATGTGCTTATCTTTCCCCAGGCGGAAGAACTGCCAGACGACAGAGGACCGTGGTTTGCTGACAGCCACTGGGGGTCTTGCTGGCTGTTGACTGCCACTGCTGCCTGAGGGTGCCCTCTCAGGACCAAGGCTTTGAGAGGGTGATCTCTGCCTGGTAGCTTCTCTTCTACCCCTCCCTCTTGTGCCTCGTTTCCTTGCAACAGTGGGATGTTGCTGCGTCAATGGCACATCTATTTCCTCCCCTGATAATGAGCATGATGCTGCTTGAGGGCGCCACGTCCGATCAGCGACATCGTCATCAAACTCTGCACCACTGCTACTTTCCTCCGGTGGCTGGGACAGAATTTTAGGTGTGGCACTGGATGCCCCTCCCTGGCTCTGTTGACTGCTTAGAGCCAACACCTCCTCTGGAGTCTCACTACGTTCCACCCGCTGACTTTGGTGGACTTCCTTCTCCTCCTCATCATCACTAAAAAGTGGTAGAGGCTCCAAGGGCAGATCAAGGTTTGCCAAGAGTTCCCTGGCAGAAGGTGCCTCAAAGGTAAGTGGCATTCTAATAACAGGGGATGGGGCAGAGGACTCTCGCTGACCGTCCCATGTAAGGGTGGTGTCGGATGATCCAGCGGATGCTTGACTCCTCGTTTGGGAGCTTTGGGCAGTGGAACTGGAGGATTGTGTAAGCCAATCTAGAGCCGCTGGCTGTGTGGTTCTTACTTGACCAGTGGCCATCAGGGGTAGCTGCACCCTGCTGCCATGCCTGTTACCCCGGCTGCCACCGGGCCTGGTGCTGCCACTTCTCCTACCCTCACCTCCTGCTGTTGCACTCCTTGCCTGGGAAGTTCTGTAAGTAGGACGCTTGGACATATTTTTATGTGGGTGGGGGGAAATTAAATGATGTACTTTTTTAAACTTTATTTATTTTTTTAACTTTTTTTAACTTTTTTTATAACTTTTTTAAAAAAAATTTTAAACTTTTTTTATAAATTTTTTTTTAGATTTTTTTTAACTTTTTTTGTTGCGGCTAAACGGGGATGACGGCACCCAGCTGAGCAGCAACATGTAGCGTGTACGGTCACGGAACAGTAATGCTACCTGTCCTGACTCTTTTCGCTTACTATTTCTTTTTTTATCACCCTATCTCTCCCTAGATTTCACAATTTTTTTATTTATATGACTTTCTCTCCCTATCTCTACCTATCTCTTGCTTTCTCCGCCTCTTTCCCTATCTATCACCTTATCTTCTATATCTAGCTTTCTCTTCCTCTCTCCTGCTTCTCTCACTAACCCTTTCTATTTCTTCTCTATCTCTCCCTGTATCTATCTACTTGTTTGAATATCTATCTAACTATATCTTTTCTCTGTCTAACTAATGTAGAGCTCCTCTGCCTGTGAAGTCTTGAGACGCACTGATAAGATGTTGGCGCGCTCAGACACTTCAGGGGCTGTGGGGTTACGTCACACATCTTTTTTTTCACAGAAAACCAGGATACAAGAGATTATAGGAGTAATAATCCCTTGTATCCTGGTCTATTCTGTGAAAAAAGTACAGTTTTGCGTTACCATTTTTGTTTTTTACCAGATTTGTTACGAACTTTTCAAAAGTTCGGTTCGGTGACGAACAGAACTTTTTGCAAAGTTCGTAATGAATCTGGTTTGTTACGGTTCGGTTCGCTCATCCTTAGTATTAGTGACCCTGCAAACTTGTATTGACCCCATCTACTTATGTTGCCCTACCGCCTGTCAATTTGAACCCACACAACAATGGGGCCACTTTAAGGTTTTTTCATGGGCCACATCTGGGACAAGGGAAGACTTTTTAAGGATGGGTGTGATGGTAGTAAGGATGATCGAGTAACATATATCTTATTTTCTAGGTAATTCCGTGAGAGACAGTTTTACAGGGGATTTACAAGTTAAAACCCCAGCTGCATAATATTCTGGTAGTTCAGAAGCCCCAAAGAAAATGACAGGTTCCTTTTAACATAAGGAAATGTGGTTTAGCTTCTTAAGACATATACTGTATATGATTTTATTATTACAGCTATACTGTTGAAACTTTAAGAACTTGCTATAAATTATATTAATTGTCCACTACCAACATTTTACTACTGATGAAATAATCTCAGAGTCCGACACCCAGGACCACTGCTGGATAGCTGTTTAAGAAGGCATTGGTGCTCCTAGTGCCGTGGCCTTCTCCGTGCTTAACAAGCGCAGCGCCACAATGGGACTGAACTGTGTCTAGGCCACATGAGCGATGAACGTGTCTTCACTGGCCTAGGAAAAGCTGTGAGAAGGCCACTGCGCCACTGTGAGCATCGCTGCCTTCTTGAACAGCTGATCAGCACAAGTCCAGGGTGTCGGACACCCACCAATCAGATACTGAAGCCCTATCCTGAGGATAGGTCATCAGTAGTAGAATCTTTGAAAATCCCTTTAAATTGGAACATGCAGTAGGTAAAAAATACTGAAGATGTTTGCACAAGTCTCCTATAAAATATGGTCCACAATTCAATGAACATCCCTCTGTCTGCTCAACACAGAGAGCACAGCATGATTCTCAGGTTTAAGTTAACTTAGAAATGTCAGAAAATGTTCTTTTTTGTTCTGTGTTTCTATTTTTGAACATAAGGCTTATGAGTTATACAGTAGGACAGTAAGAGGTAACCAAATAATAGCTACAGGAGTGGTATACAGCTGGGAACCAAGCTGTGAAATGCTGTCTCACATACCTTACACTGTAATGAAGAAGACAAACAGCATTTTAAATGCTGTCATGGTAGGGTAAGGATCTCTTTCATACTCTGTTTAACTCTTCTTAACGTCTCTAGCTAGAAGAGTAGGATAAATAAACTCTTACAGTAGGTTAAAGTTTTGAGCAGCTGGAAAAGTTTCAGTAAGGGCCCATTCACATAACCGTAATATTGCGAGTCCCATTCATACAGTCGTGTGAATGGGCCCTAAGGGTTCCTTCACACATTTTTTAACATTTAAACACTTGTAAAGAGATACATAAATTTCAATCAATTTCCATGGTATTTTTGGTATATTTTTTAATTTGCATTTTATGTTCTGTCATTTTTCAAGCTCTGTAGAGAAGCCCATGGAAAAACACTATAGCCAGAGCATGAAAAAGAATGCCAATGACCCCAAAAAAACCCTATTAACAAACTAAAATGCATTGTATGTACAGCTGAAAAAATTACCATAGACTTTCACATTAAACTTTCTCACAACTTTGCATAAATATAAGAAAGTTTGTAATATTTTTTTTTATTGGAGAAAAAATGTCTTGTACTTTTGCTGACCCCCCACTATAGATACTATTGTAGGAATCACACAGATGTTAGATATGTTTGGTCTGCATGAGTCAAGAAACAAGCTAAAGGCATGCATTTCATACAACAGTCTTAGCAAAAAGCCCACTGTCACAAAATGTCACCAATGTATTAAAAGGTGCAGGACAAAAAGTGAAACCTACACCAGCTAATTTTTATGCAAGTAGGTGTGGAACCACTGTGTCAACTGAACAGATTTAGCTTGGGGCTACTCCTGAGGGCGTTATCTTTGTAGTCCTCTGGTTTTCATACTTTAAGGAAACTGTACTTTGCTGTGGGGGAACCATCAGGTCACCACTTCTTGGAGTAGTCTCTGTTTGGCTGACACACGAGGATGGGGGGGTCAAGAGAAACTGGTGCAGTGCATCAAGGAATCAGACAAAACCATAGCCAGGGTCAGGCCTAGGTCAGGGCAGGCAGAGTATGTGCAATCTAATAGCCACACTGGCGAGCAGTTGCTCAAGTACATCAAGCAGCAAACATCCTGCTGGCTGTCTCTCCACCAACTCCAACTGGGCAAGGTGTTCAGCAACAAAGGGTGCAACATTGTGGTCGCCCTGACCCCAGGGCGAAAAAACACATGCTCCCTGCATGGCACATGTCATTAACAAAGTGGTGCAGCGCTTTCTAAATAAGTAAACTCATTTGCACACGGTGCTGGCAAAGGCTAAAAGACTGTCCAAGGACTTCAGCCACTCTTATGTGGAGAGGAACGTTCTCCTGGACCTGCCATGACAGAACAATCTGCCGCTACAATTTTTAATTCACAACGTGCCAACTAGCTGGAATTCGACATTGTTTTTTTGGCTTCATATTAAAATACATCTCCACATGGAAAGCGGTAACGCGTTTCTGTCTAACAGATCTTAGTCACGGTATGAGTTAGATGCAGGCATACTGGATTTATATATCAAGATAAGGTATGACTACACCAATCAAGTTGGAGCTGTCATTGCCATACAGGGCAGCTGAAAGACCACACGTAGTTATGCGTGTGGTCTTTCAAATGACAGGTTTTTTTTGTTTTATTTTTTTTTCGCAGCTCATTATAAATTAATAAATCCAACATATATCATGGATTGGGTATTACCATCAACAGAAAGGTCACATTTCTTTGTTGGTAAATATAAGCTTCTCCAGTTCCCTCAGATATTGTAGGAATCGATTATGAAAGACCAGTGACTGACAGACAGAAGATACTCAGCAAGGCAGCAGACAGCAGAACAATGAGACAATACACCTTGGGTACAGTATTTACTGAGCTCATGACCTGCTTTACATTGAAAAGATACTACGGGTTATGGCATTGTGTGCAGGGATGGTTTTAGACAAAATGTGGCCCTGGCAAAATCAAAAATGGGGCCCCAAATCTTATAGTAATTTGCTAAAAACACAATCCGACGTCTGAAACCTGGCACCCCCACTGATCAGGTGTTTGAGGAGACAGTGCTGTTCACTGCTGCAGCCCCATAGACATACAGCAGCAGAGCAGGAAGAGACAATGGAGATGGCATATGTGCACAGCGCACGCCGTCTCCTCAAACAGCTGATCGACCGCGGTGCCAGGTGTCAGACTCCCACCGATCTGCTATTGATGACATATCCTGCGGACAAGTCATCAATATGAACCTCTTGAAGCTACCCCGAATACAGTGCCCGCTGTGCTGCCCCCCAGGTCCATAAACACTATACTATACACCCAGAGTGCCCACATTAGAATTAGTGCCCCCAATAATGATAATACTCCCCAAGATAGCCTCCATTAGTAGCAATGCCCTCCATATTGCGTCAAATAATCATAACGCCCCTACAGTGCCCTAGTAGTTCGGGTTGCACCAGGTATCGAGCTTTCAATACCCAATCAATACTTTTGCACTGGGATCGCTACGATACTGGGTATATAATGCTCCTCCATTCTCCCCCCAGTAGTGCCAAGTATATATAATGGAATAGCAGCTTGGCCAGCACCCGATCCTGGTTCCACGTTGCGCGGGAAGGAGCGAACCCCACAAATAGTGAAGAAAATCCCAGCAAGCGTGTTGTATATTTCTTAATGCTTGGCTTTTATTCCATCAATATGGCTTATACAGTGTCCACTTGGACGCGTTTCGGCAGATGTGCCTTTTTCAACAGTGAGTACAAAGGTATGCAAGGAATATACAACACTGCTTGGATTTTCTTCACCAGTATATATAATGATCTCCTTCCCCCTTTCCCTGCTGCCCCCAGCAGTGCGGACAGTATAAAAAAAAAACCCAGCTCCGTCCCGTCTCCCCGCCGCTGTGTGTGATGCACACCACAGTATTATCTGTGGCTTGTGTTACTGCGTCCCGATGCATGCCGTCCCAATGACATCACCGCTCCTGCTCCGGGTCTCACATCATCACATCATCAAGCGAGCACCAGCGCAGGAGGTTGTGTTGATGTCATTGAGGCTTCTTTCACTGTTCTAATGCCTCACAGGCTTGAGGCCTAGCGGCCTGAGTTTTGTGCAGTTGGACGACCATGGGTCCCCCCCCCTCCCTTTATGGGTAGTGAAGTGGCGCCCTAGGCAGATGACAACTCTCCCCTATCCATTGTCCTGGCCCTAACTCAAAACACATTACAGCAAGAGGTATAACAGGATATGACTATAATTCCTAGCATGTCTAAGCCATTATTTAATATCATAGCACATTACAAGGGGACGTATAAGAGGATGGGACTACAACTCCCAGCATGTCCAAGCTGTTATTATGTATTATCAGAGTACATTACAAGAGGTGGTATAAGAGAAGACTACAACTCCCAGCATGTCCAAGCAGTTATTATGTAATATCAGAGTACATTATAAGAAGAGGTATAAGAGGCGAGGACTAAAACTCCCAGCATATCCAGGGTGTTGTAACATACCATGATATTACATAACTGCTTGGACCTGCTGGGAATTGTAGTCCTCTCCTCTTATCCCTCCTCTTGTAATATACTCTGATATTACATAACAGGAGGTATAAGAGGAGAGGACTACAACTATCAGCAATTCCCTGGCACCTACAATGAATTTTCCTTCACTTCTTCCTATGCATCACTGGTCGTCTTTTTTACTTTACTGCCCTGCTGAGCTCCGCCTCCTGTTCTAGTCACATGATGGTGACGTCATGGCAGGTCCTTCATCCCCTCTTCTCAGCTGAACTCTGCCTCCTCCACATGACATCATTGCAGGTCCTGGTCTCCAGAGCTGTCAGCAATGTGGTAATGATTTCTGCATTGTAAAGTTCAGCTGCAGCAGGGGGCCCCTTAGATGATGGGGGCCCTGGGCAATTGCCCAGTTTGCCCCCCCCTAACGCCGGCCCTGATTGTGTGTTTGTTTTCCATTGTAGATTCTTACAGCAGGTTACAGGATGAAACGCAATGACACCATCAGATATAACATATAACTAAGATTTTTTGTAACCTTTTGTGATGTAGCACAATATAAGACCAAATGGGCAATGTAAAAGTAAGCCAGTCTAAAGAAACTAATTCTTACAATTATTCGACATTGTTTTAGTTCCTTTTCTGTTGTAACTTGGGTTTCTATGGAAACAGAAAGGGAAAAGGGATGTTTGAAGGTCTGCAAGGAAAAATAATAATGTAAACAGTATGGACGAAAGAGAAGTATGAAAATAGTAAACCTGCACTCAACTTTACTGAACCCTACTCTGAACACAGCACAATTAAAACAGGGACGTTTTTTGTTTTTCACATGGAGACTGCATTATCGAATTGATATTCTCGTCAATGTATGGAAAGACTCTCTTGAAAAGTTACTGTACAAAATTCTGTAGCCGATATCATCCGTTTGGATAATCAATCTTGGATTACAGGCAGTCAACCTTTGCTTTCTTGATATATCAATGTATTATGCATTGAAGTTATGTGCATTGTGTGAGTATGAAGGGACTCTCCATCTTTCTGGACTGTTTAAACTTTCAATAGGAACCTCTTGTAACTGTTCAAAAAAAAAATACTCACCTGTTCACCGCCACTCTGTTCTGGCTCTCTTTATTGGTCTTTCAGTCCTCATTCTGTAAAATTTCTGTAAACTTGCTTTTTTTGGATAGGGTCCCCAAGTGGCATATCACTGCTGGCATACATGTCACTTGGAGACAAGTCTTCGCTCAGGCCAGTTATTGGTTGCAGCAGCATATCTAACCCTGCTTACAGGACGGGGACCGGAAGACCATTGAAAGGAGTCAGCAAGCTGAAAGGGAAAGATGGGGAGCAGATGACCAAAGGTTAAAAACAAAAGTTAAAAAAGTCCATAAAGCTGGGCAAGGGTCCAGCATAATCTTTGCACATGAGTGTAACTTCAAGCACCAGAGATTCCAACCTACCTAGTGCCAACCTACCAGTGCCCTTAGGCATGGGGGCTCAGGTTCCAATGTTAGCACTCCACCTTCTGTAGCCATAATCCTATCTAGGCAATCTTAGTGTCCTTTTGCAGTTTGCCATCAATTGCATCCTAGATTTTTCTTAATAATATAAAGAGTTATGTTTTTTCATTTCTACATTTACAAAGTGAAAAGATATTTATTTTTCCATATAAGGGCATTATTTGGCAGTATGTATACTGACAGGCTGGGAAAAAAAAGCATTGTTTTATGGGTTTGTTATTACGTCATTTACCATGTATTATAAGGAACATCATAAATTTACTCTGTGGGTCATTATGATTTCAACAATGGCAAATTTATATTCTTTTTAAAATTATTTTCTCTTGTGTCTCTGCATTCAAAGACCCATAACATTTTTATTTTTCCTTTGAAAGAGCTGTTTGAAAACAGTTTGTTTTTGTGGAAAGATTGATAGTTTTTATTGGTGCCATAAAGTACACATGACTTTTTGATTAATTTTTATTGCGTTCATTGGTAGGCAGAATAACATAAAAACAGCAATTGTTGAGATCGTTATATTGTACAGGCAATATCATTATATACATATATACTATGTATATAGTAGCATAGTAACATAGTTTATAATGCTGAAAAAAGACATCTGTCCATCCAGTTTGGCCTGTTTTTTTTTTTTAGAGGAAGGCAAAAAAAAAAAAAAACCTGTGCGGTAGAAGCCAATGTTCCCCACTGTGGGAAAAAAATTGTTCCCAATTCCGAATTACTCCCTGGATCAACGACCCCTCTCTAGTAACTATAACCTGTAATATTATTACCCTCAAGAAATACATCCAGGCCCCTCTTGAACTCTTTTAGTGAACTTACCATCACCACCTCCTCAGGCAGAGAGTTCCATAGTCTCACTGCTGTTACCATAAAGAATCCTCTTCTATGTTTATGTAGAAACCTCCTTTCCTCCAGACACAGAGGATGTCCCCTAGTCACAGTCACAGTCCTAGAGATAAGTAGATGATGGGAGAGATCTCTGTACTGACCCCTGATATATTTATACATAGTTATTAGATCTCCCCTCAGTCGTCTTTTTTCTAAAGTAAATAACCCTAATTTTGATAATCTTTCAGGGTGCTGTAGTCCACCCATTCCAGTTATTACTTTAGTTGCCCTCCTCTGAACCTTCTCCTGTCTTGTTCACAGGAGCCCAGTACTGTACACAGTACTTCATGTGTGGTCTGACTAGTGATGTGTATAGTGATCACAGTGATCATTAATAAATATATTGAAGAGAATAGGGCCCAATACAGACCCCTGTGGTACCCCACTAGTGACAGTGACCCAATCTGAGTATGTACCGTTAATAACCACCCTCTGTTTTCTATCACTGAGCTAGTTACTTGCCCACATACAGACATTTTCTCCCAGGCCAAGCATTCTCATTTTGTATACTAACCTTTTATGTGGTACCGTGTCAAATGCTTTGGAAAAGTCCAGATATACGACATTCATTAATTCGCCGCAGTCAAGTCTAGAACTTACCTCCTCATAGAAACTGATAGAAGTACCTGAAAAACAATAGCTTTGTCAATTTTTGGAACTAGCAATAATTCAAACATTTATACTTTACTTATCCTCTGCCCATGTAAAAGCTGAATATGCTAAATTCCTTCCCACTGACCTTTTTCAGCACCAGCTTTATATGTCAGGCTACTTTCACACTAGCGTTTTTAAATTCCGGTATTGAGTTCCGTTATAGGGGCTCAATACCGGAAAAAAACGCTTCAGTTTTGTCCCCATTCATTGTCAATGGGGACAAAACTGAACTGAAGACAACGGAATGCTCCTGAAAGCATTCCTTTCCGTCTTCAGACCGGAGAACAAACCGCAGCATGCTGCGGTTTGCTCTCCGGTCCAGGCATCCGCACCAAGACGGATCCGGAATGACCCCCAATGCAAGTCAATGGGGACAGATCCGTTTGGTGTGGAGCGCTGCTCCGGCTCCACACATGTATCAGCGTTAGCACGGATCCGTTGGCACCCTTTAGGTGCCAGATCCGTGCTAACGCTAGTGTTAAAGAGGCCTAACCCAGCAATCTTCCAGTGCTACACAGAAGGTGTTAATGTCTATTCTGAATCAACTAAACAAGAAGCGAAACATATTCCACATAATGAAGTGCCCCTTGTGAAACCTAAATATATTTCTAAATCCTGATTTACATATACCAAAAATGACAAAAATAATACGCCTGAGTAATTGCATTTAATAAAGTGGATGTCACTTGAGGAACAGGCCTCAGTTCATGACAGATGATGAAGATTCTGTCAGCTGAACCTAGGGATGTTTGCATTGCAAAGTACTCAGGGCCATATATTAGCCTTGGGGATATAATAGGTCCATAGAATCTGGGTCACATTTAATCAGTGTTCAGCCACAAGGCAGCTTGCAACTAGTTTTATTACAGCTTGTTTAAAGATATAGTAGATACAGTAGACATGGCTGGTATCATTTTTTTTCTCTTAATTAAATACAAAAACATGAAACTTTTTATACTTTTTAATTTTAGAATTGTTGTGCCTTTGCTTAGTCTTTGCATTAATTGGGCTGCCCCATTAGGACAACATATCACCTGTCCACAGAGGTGGGGATAAATGTCTGATTGGCTGGGCTCCAGCTGCTTGGGCCCCGCTGATCATGAGAATGAGCCCAGCCCCCCGCCACCCCCCTTCCCCTCCACTTGGCTGTCTCCAGAAGCCCCATAGAGATAAGTAAAGTGGCAGCACTCATGCGTGACCATCGCTAATACTCTGCATGTGAACATGACCTTAGGCTCAGTCACCCCATATGTATTCCATTTCTGCATACTGACAGCTCAGGGTATACTAGAAGCATCAAACACTGTGAATTACTAAGTGGTGCACAGTGCTTGACGTGTCCCACAAGATGTATGGATTGTGTACATCAGGAAAGTATGACATTTACATTCTTGACATCTTTGGGTTAAAAAAGAACAATCAAAACAAAGTAAATGCTCCATGGAATTTGCTACGTCCACCATCAGACTCCTCTCTGACAATAACAGATACTGGAAAACTGCTGTTAGGTTCTCTGTAAATCTTTTGGCTATCATAAAAGTAACTGAGAAGGTAACACAGGCCATAATAATTTAATATCTGTTCAGGGGCAGATTATTCATAGACTCTACAGGGAATTTTCCCGGTGGGCTGATGTCCATAGGGTCATCCAAACCCTTCTCACTGCCATGGCTGGGAACATACTACTGGGGGAACTATAAGGGTCATTATTAGATGAACTATTATTAGAGGAAGTCCAGGTATCATGGTAGGGCTGGCTTGGACCCATATCTCACTTCCTCACTTCCTAAGTCCCCTGCTCCATAACTATGTTAGCGACAACTGGGGAGGAGCACAGAACATGGCAGCTACTGATGACCACCACAGAGGGACAGTTTCTGGAGAGGTATTTTGTGCTCCACTGTGGTATTTGGTTATGTGCAATGGTATTATTGACCCTGCTAAATAGTATTGGCCCAATCTACTTGTGTTGCCCCACCTTTTGTCAATTTGGACCCACCTACAGTATTGGGGGACACTTTAAGGTTTGTTTTCCAGGACCACTTTAAGTTCCATGTCCACTCCAGCTATTATATTACTGTTTCATTGTGCCTTCTATTATAATGCATTCCTCTTTTGCACATGATCAAGAAGTTGAAAGACTGACTAAGGGCAGGTTCACATGGAAGTTTTTGTCCGCAACAAAATCAGCTGTGTATCCCATGGAAGAAACAGCTGAGCTGTGCCGGGGAGTTTCATGTGAACCCAGTCTAAGTTTAGCTCCATTGAATGCAGCTAATCCATAAACAGGCTACCGCTGCAGCTTTACAAGGGGACAGCACAGTGACTGCACCAAGAATGGACCTGCACATTTTTGACACAGTCTTGAATAATAGACAGCAAAGAGCAAAAACTCTTGGCAATAACGGGATGCTCTACGTCTGAACATATCTGAACATAACAGATTACCAGCATGTATGCCGTGCAATATTTGATGTTTGCTAGGAGCCTAGAGGATATAAACTTATGTGTAATAATTTATGGTGGCTCAGTCAGAAAAAGGTCCAGTGTGCAGTATGTCATGGTGCCAGCTGTTCTGAGGATATGGATATATATATATATATATATATATATATATATATATATATAGTGTATACTTAAGTGAAACAGGCACCATCCTTTACAGTATAATTAGTTTTTGTTATATATCTGCACAACAACAAAAAAATATTCATGAATTTACAGCTGTGGCATACCTTCAATGGAAGCAGACCACACAACTGCTAGGCGGTCTAGCACTGAACTCCTTCTTTCTTTTCCCAATGTAAAAATACAGAATTTTCATGCTGCTACTGCGAGAGAGCTCTGTGCATACAGATGATTACAGTAACTGTATGAATTCCCATGCACTGAGCTCCCCCTACTGGTGGCTGCAGGCAGCCAGATTCGTAATAGAAGGGAAGCAGATTTATCAGTGCATTTAAGGCTCCATTCACATGACCATATTTATGAGTCTGAATCCATTCCGTAAGTTTGTGAAATGGATACGGATCCATTCATCTCAATGGGGCTGTAAAAGATGCGGACAGAACACCATGTGCTTTCAGCATCCGTACTTCCATTCTTCAGTTCCGCAAAAAAGATAGAACATGTCCTATTCTTGTCTGCAATTGGCCTACAGGGAAAGTTCCCGGTGGACGGATGCCCCAGGGGGCCACCCAAGTCCTCATCTCTGCTGGAGACCATACATAATGAGCTCTCAATAGTAAATAACACTGTGAGAACCAGGTACCTAGCCAGCGACCACACATGCCCCCCTAAATTCAACTGCTGTGGCCCTCACCTCCCCTTCTAAGCCCCCTGCTCCTCAGACAACAGGAGGAGGAGGAGGACAGAAGATGGTAGCAATTAATAGCCATCACAGAGGGCCAGCTTTTTCGGGTAATATATTGTGCTACACTGTGTTATTTTGTTGTGCTGGGATGGTATTTTGCACTATGGCTGTGATGGAAAACCTTCGGCACTCCAGCTGTGGTAAAACTACAACTCCCAAGATGTACTCTTGCTTGGCTGCTCTCAGAACTCCATAGAAATGAATGGAGAATGCTGGGAGTCAGTTTCACCACAGCTGGAGTGCCGGAGGTTAGTCATCACTGCACTATGGTATGTTTACCCCGCTTACTTGTGTATCTCTGCCTTCTGTAAATTTGGACCCACCTACAACATGAGGCCACTTTTATTTTATTTTTTTCCCAGGGCCACTTTAAGTTCCCAGTCCACCCTTGCTGACAGGTTCCCATCAATACTGTTCTATATATGTATTTCTCCAAAATATCCATGCTAATATGTGTTACTAAGCATGTACTTTCAATGGATTTCAATTTTTCTCAACTAAACTGGAAATGACCAAAAGCAACTACATTGCTTAGCCTTTTTTGTTTCTCCTGCACTGCTCAGCAGAAAAGATAATGGGTATCTGCTAGAAACACCTGCATCAAGAAGACATAATGTACTATATTATTCTCCATGCCCTCTTTCATGTAGGTCTCCTTCAACAAGTGAGGGGCAGTGTGTGAAGTCAGGCTAAGAGTACATTACTTTAATACTTGGTTTCTACATTGAACAGGCAGAGAATACTAACATTAATCCCAAGCCAGCTTTCTCTGTGCACAGTAGCATTGACAGGAAGAAACAAGCCCTGACCAGGTGATGGATGGAGTTCATGCATTATAAAACTCTTGGCTGAATAATGTATATTCTTTACCTAATGAACAAGATACACGGACACCTTCAATAATGTACAAGGACAAGGTGATGTGTATGTTTTAATATTTAGTGGCATTCCATCTGAGACTAATCATTGAATGAAGACAGTCGTAGCTGGTATATAGATATCATACATGCATCTATGTGACCTAAAGTATAACAAACAATGTGAATAAGTTTGACACTTATCCTTGAATGTAGAAAGGTTAAGATTGGAGATAAGTGAATTTTTCAAAAATTCGATTCGGCTGGTTTGCCGAATTTTCCGAAAAGATTCACTTCGATCCGAATAAATTTGTGGCGAATCGCGTTAAAAAAACGGCTACTTCTGGACTGCAGAGAGCCTGGATAGTGGTGTAGAACACTGTGCCTTGCAGTAAAACGGAGTAGTGTTGAGCGAGCACTGTGCTCGTATGCTCGGGTGCTCTGGCCGAGCACTCGAGAATAATATTAGTCAATGGGACTAAACCAGGCACCCCCGCTCGGAAGGACTTCTCCTCTTTTACTCCTTTCGCTCATAAAAGTATGCTAATTAATTGAATTTGTATGCATTAGCGCACAATGCGTAGCATTAGCGTACAAATGTGTACTCATTAGCATACAAATTCATAGCCATTAGCGTACAAATCAACATTACAGTGAATGCCAGCATTGCGCTCGAGTACTAGTATTAGTCAACACTAATAGGGAGTCTACTGTGGTAGTGGAAGAATACTGTGAGCCAGTGTGACACGCACATAACAGGCGTCGCTCTTAGAATCGCTGCACACTTTTATGTATTTGGGCAGTTAAGGTGCCAAAACTCACCAAACAACTCAAGTCTGAACTCAGCCTTACAGGTCAATGTTAGCGCCAGCTATAAAGAATCGTGCAGAGGCCCAAGATCCTACTAGAACGCCAAAAGTGCACGCCTTTTACACCAATTTACTGATTCCACATACATTTCGACAGAACCTGTTCTATTAAACGCTTATACAAGCAGAGCCCCCCCAGACAGCGTGGAGATGGCAGTGGCAGCAGTATCATCAGACTATAGAGTGGCACGACGACAGTGTGGCCAGGGTGGCAGCAACATGAGTAGGCCACAGAGTGGCAGAATGACAGACCCTGTAAGTGGCAGCAGCAGTGGAAGTAGTAGTACAATTTGGAGGCCACAGAGTGGCACAATTACCTAATATTGACGTAGTGGCAGCTAGGAGACGGCATGTGGCGGCGGCAGCAGCATCTGGCCGGAGAGTGGCATGGTGACATACCCTGAAGAGCAGACCGTGAAAAAGAATTCTCGGCCTTTTGGTTAAGATCAACTGTATCATATGTTCTTATCAGTTTCGGGGCTGGTTATGCCAGCGGACGGGAACGTAAGACAGAGGAGGTGCAGTGAAGGCTCCAGCTTTGCCTCAACTGTGGCAAAATGTCAGTATTGACACAGTATGCCAAGAAAGCTCGGAGTTCCATCTTGAGATTGAGCTGGCGGTCTGCAGGGAGCTGAGCTACCACCTGTGGGATCCCCTGCCTCTCGCCTCCCCCATGCTTATCGCTGAGTGTCCCGGGGGCCGGAATCGTTTACTTTTAAAAATTTGAGTGTTCAAAACAAACAGGGTTTCCAGTATACTTGAGCAATGAATAATGGACTAGGACTACAGAACGTACCAAAAATTTACGAGTGACATGCTGCTGCAAGAGGCAGCAGCAGTCGAATACATTTACTAGGCCAACGAGTGGCACCATAACAGCAGCTGCAAGAGGCAGCAGCAGTCAAATACATTTACTAGGCCACCGAGTGGCACAGTAACATCATCTGCAAGAGGCAGCAGTCGAATACATTTCAAGGCCACAGAGTGGGAGAGGTAGCAGGAGTCGTACTAATTTTAATGAGACAGACTGGCACACTGACATACCCTGGGAGAGGCAGCAGCAGTCATAAAAAGTTAAATGCAACAGAGTGGCACAATGACATAATTTGGAGGTAGCGGCAGCTAGGACACAGCGTGTGGAGGCAGCTGCAGCAGCATGAGTAGGCCACAGAGTTGCACAATGACATAATTTGGAGGTAGCCGCAGCCAGGACACAGCATGTGGAGGCGGCAGCAGCAGCATAAGTAGGCCACAGAGTGGCACAATTACATAATTTGGAGGTAGCGGCAGCTAGAACACAGCGTGTGTTGGCGGCGGTAGCAGCAGCGTACTGTAGAGTGGCACAATGACATAATTTGGAGGTAGCGGCAGCTAGGACACAGCGTGAGCAGGCGGCGGCAGCAGCATGAGTAGGCCACAGAGTGGCACAATGACATAATTTGGAGGTAGCGGCAGCTAGGATACAGTGTGTGGAGGCGTCAGCAGCAGCATGAGTAGGCCAAAGAGTGGCACAATTACATAATTTGTAGGTAGCAGAAGCTAGGACACAGCGTGTGGAGGCGGCGGCAGCACCATGAGTAGGCCACAGAGTGGCACAATTACATAATTTGGAGGTAGCAGCAGCAGCTAGGACACAGCATGTGGAGGCGGCGGCAGCACCATGAGTAGGCCACAGAGTGGCACAATGACATAATTTGGAGGTAGCGGCAGCAGCAGCAGCAGCATACCGTAGAGTGGCACAATTGCATAATTTGGAGGTAGCGGCAGCTAGGACACAGCGTGGGGAGGCGACGGCAGCAGCATGAGTAGGCCAAAGAGTGGCACAATTACATAATTTGGAGGTAGCAGAAGCTAGGACACAGTGTGTGGAGGCGGCGGCAGCAGCATGAGTAGGCCACAGAGTGGCACAATTACATAATTTGGAGGTAGCGGCAGCTAGGACACAGTGTGTGGAGGCGACGTCAGCAGCACGAGTAGGCCAAAGAGTGGCACAATTACATCATTTGGAGGTAGCGGCAGCTAGGACACAGTAAGTGGAGGCGGCGGCAGCAGCATGAGTAGGCCACAGAGTGGCACAATGACATAATTTGGAGGTAGCGGCAGCTAGGACACAGCGTGCGGAGGTGGCGGCAGCAGCATGAGTAGGCCACAGAGTGGCATGGTGACATAGCCTGGAGGTGAAAGCAGTAACAGCATGAGGAGACCTGACTGTTGAGGTGGCAGCAGCATCACAAGGCTACATATTGGGTCAGTGAGTGGAGAGGTGGGTGGCAATACCAGTCACTGGTAAAGATGCTGGGTGGTAGAAGGAGCAGCTGGTAGAGGTGTGGCATCAGGCGGGTGGCAGCTTCATAAGAGTGGCTGAGGCAGGTAGCCTGAAGAATACAGTCTCATTTGTCAAGGTTTGGGTGACGCATCATGGCTGATCTAATCTGATGCATCAGGCGTTGGTGGGTTGAAATCCTGGCTGATCCACGCCTGATTCATCTTGACAAAGGTGAGTCTTTCCACATTTTGGGTGGACAGGTTCGTTCTCCTTGGGGTAACTATGGCCCCCGCCGCACTGAACACCCGCTCTGATGCCACACTACTAGCCGGGCAGGACAGCTTCTCCAGTGCAAACTCGGCCAGTTGCGGCCACAAATCCAGTTTGGCTGCCCAGTATTCCAGCGGATCTTCAATGTGGGGTGGCAGGGTGCTGTCCAAGTAGGCCACCACTTGCTGGTTCAGGGTCTGCTCCTGGTCTACCTGCTGCTGCTGCTGGTGAGTACTTTACGCACTTGGCGGGTGAAGAAAGCTGCTCATCAGCGACTCCAGACTCAAGTTGCTGCTGATGGAGCTGGTACTGCTCCCACCCCCCACCCCCTCACAGCAGCTGTGGCAGTGGTATGTGAGTGCTGAGGGACCCCCCGGTCAGACCTGCGAGAAGAGAGGATGGACGATGACACAGATAGGCAGCAGCCAACTGACACATAGGATGTCTCTATAGTACTTCAGTTTGTCCTCCCTCTCAGCACGTGAAAAAAAGGCCCGGTAGCGAGGGTCCAAGAGGGTGGAGAGCCAGAAGTCATCCCTCTGCCAGATGGTGACTATTCGGCTGTCACTACGTAAGCAAGTGAGCATGCATTGGGCCATTTGCGCAAGTGACTCGGAGGGACTCCCTACTTCCAACTCTACTGTATACTGCCATGGTGTCTCTGGGTCATCTGCCTCATCTTCCTCATCTCCCTCTACCTCCTCTGGCTGCTCCTGCTCCTCCTCTTCTGTCACCTGGGTAGAAAAACCACTAAATGCTTGTGCTCCAATGTCCTCCTCCTCATCCAGTTCAGCCCCCACCGGACTCATGTGGCCGTGAGATGCAGTCTCCACGTCTCCAGTCCCCTGACCAGAAAGATTTTGCAGAATCTGTTCCAAGACATGAAGCAGTGGAATGACGTTATTCATACCGTAGTCCTGACAAATAACGTGGGTCTGAGCAAGCGCCAGGTGTCACGCATGAGCTGCCACTGGCTGACATCAAAATTACACAGGGGAGTACTCCTGTCCGCTTGGATCATTAAGAAATCATTTATGGCCCTTCTCTGTTAGTACAGTCGGTCCAACAAATGGAGGGTAGAATTCCAACGGGTGTAAACGTCACATATCGGCCTATGTTGGGGGATGCCATTCTGCCGCTGCAGCTCAAGGAGGGTGTGCTTGGCTGTGTAGGAATGGCTGAAGTGCATGCAAAGTTTCCTGGCCATTTTTAGAATGTTTTGCAGTTAGGTATAAGACTTGAGGAACTGTTTGACAACCAGATTAAATATGTGCGCCATGCAGGGCGCATGGCTCAGCCCTCCTTGGCGCAGCGCGGACACCATGTTCTTTCCGTTATCTGTCACCATAGTTCAGATTTTTAGTTGTCGCGGAGAAAGCCAGCAATCGATTTCTTCTTTCATAACGCGGAGCAGTTCCTCCCCTGTCTGACTTTGTTCGCCCAGGCAAACCAGGCGTAGAACTGCATGACACCGCTGTGCCCTGCACATGTGGTACGCTGGAGGAGCACTATGACTTGGCCCTGCAGTGGAGGCTGAGGTGGTGGAGAAGGAGCCGGACATTAGCGAAGGATCAGCAGTTTGACAACGAGGAGGAGAAAGTGGCGTCACCTGTTCAAGTTGCTCGTGTGACTGGGCAGGAAGCACATTGACCCAGTGGGCCTTAAAGGACATGTACTGGCCTTGACCGTAGTTACAACTCCACACGTCGGCACTGCCGTGCACTTTGGCAGACACCGACAGGCTCAAAGACTCATCCACCTTCTCTTCTACATATTTGTGCAGGGCTGGGACTGACTTTTTGGCAAAGAAATGACGGCTTGGGACTCTCCACCTCAGCTCGGCACAAGCCATCAGTTCTCTGAACGGTGCAGAGTCCACCAGTTGAAAAGGGAAAAACTGCAGCACGAGCAACTTGGTCAGGAGCATGGTCAGCTTCTGCGCTGTAGGATGGCTGGACTCGTACTGCTGTCTCTTTGCAATCGACTCGGTGAACGACTGCTGCCGTAATGAGTGGCAAGGAATAAGAGGAGGAGCAGGAGCAGGAGCATCTGGAGCGGTAGATAATGACAGACAGCTCCCTTTGGCAGAGGTGCTGGAGCCCTGACTGCCTGAAATGGGATGCGTGCCACTGGGTGATGCTGCTGTTGCTGCTGCCGACTGGACCGCCACATCTGAGCCACGGTTTTCCTAGGCCACTTTGTGGTGACGCTGCATATGTTGGTGCAGGGCCATGGTGCCAACATTAGCACCCTGGCCACGCTTCACTTTCTGACCACAGATTCTACATATAGCCATGTTCACCTCCTCAGGCGTCTTAACAAAAAACTTTCACACCGCCGAGTAGGCGATTTTACCACCAACACTCCGCACTGACTGAGTGGTACCTCGGCTGCCTGGCTGAGCCCCTGCGCCGCTCTTTTCAAGGCCGGAAAACACCTGCGAAGAGTGTGGTCTACCGCGTGCTGGTTTGGCTCCCGACCTCGCACTGCTGCCACTCCGCTGATTAACAGCCACACTACCGACTTGCTGCCTGCACCGCTGCCTGACGCGCAAGCTGTCAGTCTCGTCTGCAGATGATGATAATGATGATGAAGCCTTTGCTTCACCCGGCTTCCAAGTGCGATCGGCTACATCATCATCAACTACAGTATGCACGTCGCTAATGTCCTCCTCAACTCTCTCGGTGTACAAAGCCTGACCGCTCTCAACATCACCTCCCACTACACTCTCCTCATCTGTACTTGACCGCCTACTGGAAGGAGCAGATTTCTGCCCCACCTTTTGGCTTCCAAGTAGCTGCTGACTGTCCTCAAGTAGTTCGTCCTCGCTGTATAGTGGCGCAGAGCCAATAGCATATAGTACTTCTCTAGCTGAGGGAACCGAAAAGGACAGAGGCAGGTTGAGGACAAGTGAGGGCACTGGAGCTGCTCTTGCCAACTAAGGGTTGTGTCTGATGAACCCACCGACTCTTGGCTGGGGGTTTCAGATGTCATCTGGGAGGAAGTGGATGACCGAGTCAACCATTCAAGAACATCTGGGTTGGTGGTCAACACACGACCACTAGATGACACCGGTAGCTGTGGCCTTGCCGAGTGACCCCTAATGCCACGTCCCCTTCCTCTGCTGAGACCTTTGCCTGTTCCCGAAACATTTGTGCCACTGCCCCTCCCCTGTGAAGGGCCTGTCACCCCTCTGTCTGACATCCTGTTTGATAAAAAAAATTAATATAAAATAAAATAAAATGAAGAATACCCACAAAAATTATACTTTGCTAAAAAAAATACTAAGTTAAAATGAACAACCGTAAAAAAAACCTATTAACTGTTTATTGGCCAGTTCAACTTCGCCGAGGAAGTTTGATTTTTTTTTCCCAAAACACAACCAAAAATATAACCTTTTTGTTTTTTTTTTCTTTTTTTACAGTGACTTACGCTGTGACTATCAATTTAAAAGGAACGAGCCCAGAACCACGTCTTAACTCTTTTTTGGGCAATTCAACTTCGCCGAGGAAGTTTGATTTTTTTCCCCAAAGCACAAACCAAAATATAACCTTTTTTGGGTTTTTTTCTTTCTTTACAGCGACTGACGCTGCGACTATCGATTTAAAAGGAATGAGCCCAGAAACACATCTTAACTCTTTTTTGAGCAATTCAACTTCACTGAATACGTTAGCACAATTATGAGCTTTTCTGTGTGGATGGCGAATAACGCCGCAAATAGTTATTTAAAACGAACAACCCCACAAACACGGATTCACTGTTTTTTTGGCAATTCAAGTTCACTGACTACGTTAGCACAATATCACGCTTTTCTGTTTGGATGGCGAATAGCGCCGCAAACAGTTATTTAAAACGAACAACTCCACAAACACAGATTCACAGTTTTTTTGGCAATTCAACTTCACTGACTACGTTAGCACAATATCACGCTTTTCTGTTTGGATGGCGAATAACGCCGCAAATAGTGTTTTAAAACTAACAACCCCACAAACACGGATTCACGGTTTTTTTGGCAATTCAAGTTCACTGACTACGTTAGCACAATATCACGCTTTTCTGTTTGTATGGCGAATAACACCGCAAATAGTTATTTAAAAAGAACAACCCCACAAACACGGATTCACAGTTTTTTTGGCAATTCTACTTCACTGACTACGTTAGCACAATATCACGCTTTTCTGGTTGGATGGCGAATAACGCCGCAAATAGTTTTTTAAAACAAACAACCCCACAAACACGGATTCACAGTTTTTTTTTGGCAATTCAACTACACTGAAGAAGTTATCACTATATGGTGCTTGTCTATTTGTATGGCGAATAACGCCGCAACTATTTCTTTCACATTTACAAGCTGCCAATCACGGATTATATATGTTTTTTCCCAAACACAACCCAAAAGATTTTTTTTTTTTTTAATGTACCCCAAACAAGGCTCTGACCCTCTTACTGCACTGCAACAAGGGACACTAGTGGTGCTTCTTTGAATAAAGCACCCCAAAAAAGCCTTTAGAACAGAGTGCAGTGCTGTATAACAGGCTAACCCCAATACCCACTCACTGCTGCTCAGTGTACCAGAATAGCGATTTCACTGCCTGATAATACCCTATGGATTCTGTCGAGAAATCGTCCCTCTCCTATCCCTGCAATTCAGATTATCTATCCCTGATCTCCACATTTCTTTTCTTTAGCAACGTTTTTCTATCACTTGCTCTATCTATCCTGACGTCTGTTTCTGGTCTAAAATCAATTGCAAATGGTGTATTCCAGCGCTGCAGAGCTATTTATAGGGCTGTGACATCACAGGACGTGGCTGGCTGATAATTGGCTACATGTCTGCATGTGATCGCATTGGTGGTGTTTACTTCTTTGTCCCAGAAATCCTTCCCCCATGTCATGCCATGTGCTTGCGGCCATTTTAGGGAGGGAAAAAAAGATACGTTACTACTAGAGATGAGCGAGTAGTGAAATATTCGAAAGTTCGAAATTCGATTCGAATAGACCGCGATATTCGACTATTCGACCGAATATCGAATCCCATTAAAGTCTATGGGAAAAAAAAGCTCGCCACTTTGAAATCTCAATTCGACCACTTGGAGGTCTCCAAGTCCACCCTGAAACCTCAGAAAAGGATGCCAACACTGCTGGAATGCAACTGGGACAGCAGGGGAAGCATGTCTGGGTGCATATAACGCGCCCAAGTCGCACTATTACGCCACTATCACAGCCTCTCAACAATACACTCCAAAGACAATATAACCTCTCTGTAAAGTGAGACCATACAAGGAAACCTTCTTTCCTCTACATTGCCATGGACCCCAAGCCAAACTAGACAAAAAAGAAGATAAAATTCTGCACCCCTTAAAATCACGTTGCCTATGACAACCACAGATGGCATAGGCAAGGGGGAAAGCAATCAAGCCATCACTATTTTTCCCTCTGTGCCATCCCTGCCTTGCCCAGGCACATGTCCCAAAACATCATCCACGCCCGAGTAACACGGTTACTGCAAAAGGCCATTTGACCACCAACACTTTGGTTTGAGGCCGGGGATGCTACATCTCCCTGACAGCACACTGGGTGAATGTTGTGGAGGCGGGGATGGGCAAACCTGCTACCCCCACCCAAGTTTTGGGCCTTGGTTCTGTCTGGATTTCCGCAACCCTTACAGACAGCTCGGGAAACCCCTCCTACTCCTTCTAGATTTGTTAAATCTGTCCACCACCCAGTCAAGTCCACAAAGTCCAGTCTCGTCCATAGCCTGCAGAAACTGCAGGGACCTCACTCTGACCCTCCTTCCTCCCACCCTGCCTAATGTTATCAACCCAGTGTTCCCACCCATGCAAGAATCGCAGGAGCTATCTGAGGATTTTGTTTGTTCTGATGCCCAAACACTGGAGCAAGCTCCATCTCTAGCTGATGGTGGTGTGGAACGGGCACTAAAGTGTAAAATGATTAGGGACGATGATGAGACACAGTTGCCAGCAAGGGAGGCTGTTGGAGCAAAGTGAGGCAGTGTAAGAGGAGGTGGTTGAGTATGACGAAGTCAGTGCCCCGACCTGGCCCAGTGTCATGTCTAGCAGGTAAAGCAGTGGGGATGTTGAGGGATGCGTAGGACCGCAAAAGGCAGGAAGAGGCCGTGGGCTGGCCAGAGGCTCATGGAGAAGGCAGGCTAGAGCCCGCAGGGCCGCATCTCTTCCCTATAACAGGCCCCCACACAAAGCTCTCCCATCGAGGGCTCTTAGGTCCTTGTTGTGAAAATATTTTAATGAGTGCGCAAAGTTAGCTTGAGGTGAGCCCTCGAAAAAATTATATGGAGGCCCAAGAGGTGAGCCCTCGAAAAAATTAAGTGGAGGCCAAAGAGGTGAGACCTCTTAAAAATTGTATTAAGCCCAAGAGGTGAGCCATAATAAAAATTGTTTGTAGGCCCAAGAGGTGAGACCTCTTAAAAATTGTTTGTAGGCCCAAGAGGTGAGACCTCTTAAAAATTATGTGGAGGCCAAAGAGGTGAGACCTCTTAAAAATTGTTTGTAGGCCCAAGAGTGAGACCTCTTAACAATTGTATTAAGGCCCAAGAGGTGAGCCATAATAAAAATTGTTTGTAGGCCAAGAGGTGAGACCTCTTAACAATTGTATTAAGGCCCAAGAGGTGAGCCATAATAAAAATTGTTTGTAGGGCCCAAGAGGTGAGACCTCTTAAAAATGTTTGTAGGCCCAAGAGGTGAGCCATGAGAAAAATTGTTTGTAGGCCCAAGAGGTGAGACATTCTTAAAAATTATGTGGAGGCCAAAGAGGTGAGACCTCTTAAAATTGTTTGTAGGCCCAAGAGGTGAGACCTCTTAACAATTGTATTAAGGCCCAAGAGGTGAGCCATAATAAAAATTGTTTGTAGGCCCAAGAGGTGAGACCTCTGAAAAATTGTTTGTAGGCCCAAGAGGTGAGACCTCTTAAAAATTATTGAGCAAAGAGGTGAACCTCTAAAAATTGTTGTAGCCCAAGAGTGAGACCTCTTAAAAAATGTAGGCCCAAGAGGT
>ONZH01026352.1:0-38489 GCA_900303285.1 Rhinella marina | reverse complement strand
TCACTTTATATCTGAATTGGTGCTTAAAAAAATGGTTTTGGAAAATTTGGTGAAAATTTGAAAAATGGCTTCTAAACTTCTAAGCCCTCTAACGTCCTAAAAAAAGTAAAATGACATTTATAAAATGATGCCAACATAAAGTAGACATATGGGGAATGTAAAATAATAACTATTTGTGGAGGTATTACTATGTATTTTGAAAGTAGAGAAATTGAAATTTGGAAATTTGGATATTTTTCCAAATTTTTGGTAAATTTGGTATTTTTTAAAAAATAAAAATGAAATATTTTGCCAAAAATTTACTACTGTCGTGAAGCACAATATGTGATGAGAAAACAATCTCAGAATGGCATGGATAAGTAAAAGCGTTCCAAAGTTATTACCACATAAAGTGACACATGTCAGATTTGCAAAAAATGGCCTGGGCATGAAGGTGAAAACAGGCTTGGGGTTGAAGGGGTTAATCCCATTGAGAACTTGTGGTCAATCATCAAGAGACGGGTGGACAAACAAAAACCTACAAATTCTGACAAAATGCAAGCATTGATTGTGCAAGAATGGACTGCTATCAGTCAGGATTTGGTCCAGAAGTTGATTGAGAGCATGCCAGGGAGAATTGCAGAGGCCCTGAAGAAGAAGGGTCAACACCTTGAAGCATTAACTTGCTACATTAACTCATTCTAACTGTCAATATAAGCTTTTGTTACTCATAATATGATTGCAATTATATTTCTGTATGTGATAAAAACATCTGACAAACACACATAAAAACCAGAGGGCAGCAGATCATGTGAAAATATAATATTTGTGTCATTCTCAAAACTTTGGGCCATGACTGTACTATATATCTGTACACACTGCATCTATTATACCTCATACCTCACATATTGGTACACTGCTGTATATACTATATATCTGTACACACTGCATCTATTATACCTCATACCTCACATATCAGTACACTACTGTATATACTATATACGTTTACCCACTGCATCTATTATACCTTGTACCTGACGTATCGGTACTCTGTGTGTATATACTATGTGTCAGGTGCAGTGGCGTACTTGCAGGGGGGGCGGGCGGTCCGCCCCGGGTGTCATGCTTCAGAGGGGTGCCGCGCCGCTGCATCAGCTGATCGCTCGGCCACTCGCTGAGGCCGGGCGAGATGAGCTGTGAGCAGCAGCGCTGCGCAGGCCCCTCCCCCAGGCACTCACAAGTGAAAGAGACCAGCGGAGCAAGGAGGAGGCCGGCAGCCAAACTGAGAGGTCACATGGGGTGGTCACTTGGGCGCAGCCGGACAAAGTTTATTGGGTGAAGTTTGAACAAGTAGCGTGCTCGCTCATGAGCCAGGGAGCGCGCACGCTAACTTTACAGGCAGGACCCAGTCAGTGTGTGTCAGACATCTTTGCAGGCAGCCAGAGTGAGCAGCGTGCTGTGCTCCTGAGCTGAGAGTGAGCCAGCCAGGCTCTGAGCAAACGCTGTTTGCACTAGTAAAGTGCCAGCAGCCAGAGTGACCACCAGTGTGTGTCACCCAGCATCTGCAGCCAGCACCTTTAGTTAAAAAAAAAAAAAAAGTGTGGTGTGTGTGGCTGTGGCAGTTAGGCCAGCAGGAGTGGTGCTGTACTTGAGACAGCAGAGCAGAGCACACTAAGTAGACAAGACTAGAGAGATAGCAGAGAGAGGTATTTTTTCCAGTTAGGCTTGAATTTTCATTGGAGGGGGGGGGGGGGGGTTGTGGAGTCACAAAGCAGCCATTTTACGGTCACTTTGCCTCACAAATAGTGTAATACCAAGTGGCCAAAAAGTCATATGTACTCCAAAATCCATGTTATCAATCAAACAAAAAAAATAAAAAAAAAGGAGCCTCTACACAAGATTGGCAGAAATATAAAAAAAAATACGGTGTTTGAAAAATGGGAACACAAAACAAGATCTTTTCTTTTTAAAACGCTTTTACTTTGTAAACCGTAAAAAAAAATATATTTCAGTAAATTTAAATTAAAGGTTTCTAAGTTTTGTTTTTTTTTTGTTATTTTTTTGGGGGGGAGGGTGCCAGAGAAAGTACCCGCCCCCGGGTGCCAAATACCCTAGGCACGCCACTGGTCAGGTGTGAGGTATAAAAGATATAGTGTGTACAGATATATGTGGACAGTCATATATTATGGTCACTGTGAGGTACGTGAGGTATTGGGGGTTATAGTTAAGGTTCCGGTCAGTTTTAGGGATAGGATTAGCATTAGTGTTAGTTAGAGGTCAGTGTTAGGGTTAGGGGTCAGTATTAGGGTTAGGGGTCAGTATTGGGGTTAGGGGACAGTATTGGGGTTAGGGGCCAGTATTGGGGTTAGGGGCCAGTATTAGCATAAAGCTACATTCAGATGACCAAAAGTGTTTTGCAGTCCCCAAATTGTGGATCCGCAAAACACATTTTGCAGGACGCACAGTGCCAGCCCTGTATAGAAATGCCTATTTTTGCGGACAAGAATAGGACACATGCTCTATATTTTTCGTGGGGCCACGGAACGGAACTACGGATGCGGACAGTACATGGTGTGCTGTCAGCATCTTTTACGGCCCCATTGAAATGAATGGGTCTACACCCTTTACGCAAAATTGTGGAACGGATGCAGACCCAGAAATATGTTGTCTGAATGCACCCTTAGGGCCACTATTAGGATTAGGGTCGGTATCAGTTAGGGGCCAGTATTGGGGTCAGAGGCAGCATTAGGGTACATTCACATGATCATATTTCCATTCACTTCAATGGGGCCGCAAATCCGTAGTTCCGTTCCACGGCCCTGCAAAAAAGATAGAGTATGTCCTATCCTTGACCGCAATCTCAGAACAGGCATTTCTATCATAGGGCTGGGCATGTGTGTTCCACAAAATGTGGAACGCACACGGCCAGTATCCGTGTTTTGTGGATCTGCAATTGTGGACCGCAAAACACATATGGTCATGTGAATGTAGCCTTAAAGTTAGTGGTCAGTAATAGGGTTAGGGGTCAGTATGGCGTACTATTAGAGTTAGGGTCAGAGACCAGGGTTAGGGGTAAGGCAGGGACAGTATTGGGGGTCAGTAGCCAGTATTAGGGTAAGGCAGGGCCAGTATTGGGGTCAGTAGCCAGTATTAGGGTAAGGCAGGGCCAGTATTGGGGGTCAGTAGCCAGTATTAGGGTAAGGCAGGGCCAGTATTGGGGGTTAGTAGCCAGTATTAGGGTAAGGCAGGGCTAGTATTGGGGGTCAGTAGCCAGTATTACGGTAAGGCAGGGCCAGTATTGGGGGTCAGTAGCCAGTATTAGGGTAAGGCATGGCCAGTATTGGGGGTCAGTAGCCAGTAAGCCAGGGCCAGTATTGGGGGTCAGTAGCCAGTATTAGATTAAGGTAGGGCCAGTTTTGGGGGTCAGTAGCCAGTATTAGGGTAAGGCAAGGCCAGTATTGGGGGTCAGGGGCCAGTATTAGGGTTAGGGTAAGGCAGGGCCAGTATTGGGGATCAGAAATAGGGAGGCAGGGGCCAGTATTAGGTTTAGGGCTGCATGTAGAGAGTATAGGGAGAGGGCAGTTTATACTTACCTGTCCAGGCGCGGTCCCACGATGCAGACTCTGCCTCTTCTGGTGGGTCTGCTCCTGAGGAACATCACAGGCGGCAGTGCATTTTCATGCAGTCGCCACTGCAATACATTTTCAGACTGCATGCAAAGAGATTTCATTTCATCTTCCATTCCAGTAAATGGTAACTGTAAAATCCTACGCACTGAGCTCCCCCAGTGGTGGTTACAGGCAGCTAGCTTCTTGATAGATGGGAAGCAGATTTATTTATGTATTTATGCCAGCTGTGTGATGTAAACATACTGAGCAATATGGTGTTCACAATGGGCACCATATTTTTGAGTTGGTGAGGCAGAGGGCGACTTTTTTTATTACTAAAAAAATTGTAAATTCAGCAGAAGTCTGGAGTGTTGCAGTTTGCATTGCCTGGGATTGATTGTTGCAAGCAAACTGGCAAACTGGGTGGGGCAGGGGGAGCCCATACTACATTTTAATAAGGGATCCCTATGAGATCTGTGTCCATGCGACAGTATTATTCATGTTCTCTGTGCTACAGTAGAAGGCTTGAGTCTCATAGCCTGATGAAATTGCTACGAACTGAACGTAGATGTCCATAAGCTTCTATGAATTGGGTGCTTCTTTCTAAGGGATAGAGTGTGCAGTTTACTGTATCTCCCCACATTATAAATACTCCTAATCATTGCTTTCTGGTATTGGATCTTACAGTCTCTCTATGGAATGAGTGATGTTACATGGAATTAGGGATACAAGCTTTATCGGATTCCTTAGTGTATATATAGATTTTGTCTCTCTGACGATTGAAGTCCTAGAGTCTGCGAGGCTGACTGTGCTGAGCCAGTGTCTGATGTTAAACTACCAATCAATACTCCCTCTCAGCCTTTGATCATCCAGGATCCATCTTCTCTAAAACATACTTTCTTCATTGACTTTCTTCATTCCTTCTTGATACTGCTAGAAATGCTGACCTAAGGAGCGACAGATGATGACAGACCAAATAAATGCATTATACAGCTAAGCCTGGTACAAGAGCACAATTACTAGAGTGTTAGGACATGACAGCTCCAGCTCACTGGGGGAATATGTAGACCGTAGGAGACAGGTAATTAGTTTCTGCGCTTTCTTTGTTTCTTGTGGTGTCTATTCCTGTTCAGGCGGTATATTCTGGGGCTCCCCCTATCATAGGAGTTTGGCTGTGTACCCCAGACTGCCCTCTATAACAGAAGTCTGGATGAGTAACCCGGTGCACCCCATAGCAGCAGTTTGTGTATTCTGGAGCACCCCTTATAACAGCAGTCTGGTTGTGTTTTCTCAAGCACTCACTAGAACAGTAGTCTGGCTGTATAGTCTGGAGCACTCCCTAAAACAGCAGTCTGGTTGTATAGTCTGGAGTGCCCCCTTTAACAGCAGTCTGCCTGTGTAGCGTAGATCACCCCTATAAAAACAGCCTGGTTGTGGAGATTGGAGATCTCCTATAACTGCTGTTCAGCTGTGTATTCTGGAGTACTCCCTATAACAGCAGTCCAGTTGTGTTGTCTGGAGCACCACCTTATAATAGCAATGTGGCTATGTAGTCTTTAGAGTTCACTATACGAGCAGTCTGACTGCATTGTGTAGAGCACCCCCTGTAGCTGCAATCTTGCTGTATAGGTTGGAGATCCTTCTATAACAGTAGTCTGGCTGTGTATTCTGGAGAAACACCTATAACAGCAGTCTGTGTAATATGAGCACCCTCTATAACAGCAGTGTGGTTACATAGTCTTGAGAGCCACCTTTAAGAGCAGTCTGGCTATGTAGTGTAAAGCACCCCCTATAACTGTAGCCTTGCTGTGTAGTGTAGAGCACCCTATATAACTACAGTCTAGCTGTGTAGGTTGGATATCCCTCTATAACAGGATGTGTTGTCTGGAGTAACCCTCATAACAGCAGTCTGATTGTGTAGAGTTCAGTACCCCCTATAACAGTACTGTGGCTATGTAGTGTAGAGCAACCCATATAACTGCAGTCTGGATGTGGAGGTTGGAGATCCCATAACAGGATGTGTTGTATGAAGCAACCCTCATAACAGCAGTCTGATTGTGTAGAGTTCAGTACCCCCTATAACAGTACTGTGGCTATGTAGTGTAGAGCAACCCCTATAACTGCAGTCTGGATGTGGAGGTTGGAGATCCCTCTATAACAGCAGTCTATCTGTGAATCCTGAAGAGACACTGATAACAGCAATATGTGTAGTATGAGCGCCCGCTATAACAGCAGTCTGTGTAGTATAAGCACCCCTATAACAGCATTTTGTGTAGTATGATCACCCCCTATAACAGCAGTCTGTGTAGTATGAACACCTCCAATAAAAGCATTTTGTGTAGTATGAGCACCCCAATAACAGCAGTCTGTGTAGTCTGAGCACCCCCAATAACTGCATTCTGTGTAGTATGAGTACCCCCAATAACAGCAGTCTGTGTAGTATGAGCACCTCCAATAAAAGCATTTTGTGTAGTATGAACACCCCCAATAACAGAAGTCTGTGTACTCTGAGCACCCCCTATAACAGCAGTCTGGTTGTGTAGTATAGCATATCTTCTATAAGTCCAGAGTGTGTTTTTACAGTGCCCCGTTTAAAAGCAGTCTTATGGGGGGTCAGAGATCCCCCATAAATTCAGTGTCACACAATTACATTATGTGTCACAAAAAGAAAATATCTTCTGTGATGTACAAAAATACAGCTTTCCATGTAATGCATTAGAATTCACTATCAAAAAATTCATTCTATTTCAGAGCCTACAAATAGTGCCAGATAGGAGAAAAGCATAACCACCCTGATAGCTCCCATCCACTGCTCCTTGAGTATGGTACATTGTACTTTGCAGTTACAGTTTATTTTTGTTGGACATATTCTGTGCAGACAACAGAGAGTAATTACTTTACACCGTGGTTCCATTTGAGGTATTAGCGTCTTGCTATGTATGATGATGAGATTAATAATAATCCACAGCTATTACATTTGTAGAGCGCACAGTAATATTCTGCTGGATTTGAGGACAGCGTCACATAAATAATTATAAGATATTAAATTCCAAGCCTGTCACCATTAACCGAAAATGATCTCCCATTGTAAATACAAAACACAGATATGAAGCTTGCTGGATACTGAGGATTTAGGAGGATTTGGAGGGGCAGGATTAGGGGGACAATAGAGGCAGTCTTTTGAGGAATGAGAAACTTCCTTAAGTTATCCTCTTCTGTCAGTTACTTCTTAGTTATTCTATCTGGGTAATAAGCAGCATGGCCACCATTAAGGATTCTAGTCCTGCATTACATTATAGACATTGAAGACCCGTGGAGAACTGGATGACATAGTGGCCGCCATATTGGTTGTCACCCAGAAACAGATAGAAATATCAACCAATGAATACTAACTCAAAGATGGGGTACATACTAGATCACAATGTATATAAAATAATTGAATTTCTCTCAACGTATTGGCTCATTGAAAGCCTACATTCAAATATTTAGAACTAGAAGTAATAAATACAAAATAGCTTGTCTAGCAGATATGCCCCCAATTAAGCCAAGTATTTTCCAAATTGTGCTGCCTACCAAAGATGCCTTCAGATGTCCTTCCAGAGATGAACCCAATGTGTTTTTTACAGGTATCGCCAACTGTATCTACCACAGATGCCTACAAAATTGCCTTCCACAAATGTCCTTAAAAGGGTTGCCTCACTTCAGCAAGTGGCATTTATCAGGTAGACAAAGTTAAGGCAAGGCACTTACTAATGTAATGTTATTATCCATATTGCTTCCTTTGCTAGCTGGATTAATTTCTCCATCTCATAATACACTGCTCATTTCCATGGTTATGACCACCCTACAATCCATCAGTGGTGGTTGTGCTTGCAAGCTATAGGCAAAAGTGCCAGCCTCTCTGGTGGCCGGGACCATGGGAGCTCACATAAGCTGTTGCTCTTTCCTATAGTGTACCAGCACGGCCACCATTGCTGGATTACAGGGTGGTTATAAACATGGAAACCAGCAGTGTATAATGTGAAGGAAAAATGAATCCAGTCAGCAAAGGAGGCAATATGGATAATAACAATACAAAATAAGTGGCTTATATTAACTTTCTCTGCGTGATAAATGCTAAGTGACACAACCCCTTTAATTGTGCTTGAGTGCCCTCAGTGATACTCTGAACAGTTTCTTCCAAAAGTTCCTGATGCAGATGTTTCCATCTGTGCCTACTACAGATAACCTCAAACATGTCAGCCAAAGTTGCCCCGATTGTGCCACCGCTTCCATGGATGTTTCAAAAAGTACCTATAACAAATGGCACCAAAAACTGTGTTCCACAGATGCCGCAAAGCCTGACTGCAACAGATGTTCTCAAAGGTGCACCCAATTTTTCCAGGCAATTACTAGCATGTGTTTCTGAGACCCAAGAGAATATGGTACTGGAATGGATTTCTAACGGTACAGTTTCCAAGGAACTCTTCATAGGTATTCCACTGTCAATCTGCCCAGTGTAAGGGCGCATCACCGAGTTATTAAATGAGGGCCATAAAGGCTCTCAAATGTGCCGCTAGTGATGACCTCTAAAAGTGTTTACCACTCATGTCAACAATTGCAACTACTGGAGACTCCTCAAAAATTTCAGCCACATACACCCTGCTACACCAAATGTTTTCAATTGTACTTGCCACCAATTTACCAAATTCTCCTTGAATGTGTTTGCCATAGATGCCCTAAATATGCCTACCAAAGAAACCAGAATGTGCCTGCAACAGATACCTTCAAAAGTGACTACTATCAATTTCACTAAAATTGTCTGCCATGGCTGCCCTAGATTGTGTCAGGTGATCCCATTACTGTAGGCCAGTGGGGTGAGAGATACGTTACACACAACACCTGTTTTCCTATGGTCTATGATGGGGGTTTTGGAGGGAGGCAGCATTTGATGTGTGCTTTCCAGTAAAAAGACATTCCTGACATATTCTCTGTAAATCATTTGGCTTATGAAATGTAAATTATGATTTTTACCCTGTGAGAACATGTACAATGGATCAGCGGGTATCTCATCTTGGAGAACTAGGTGGGAATCCCATGATTGAAGCAAGCTGTGAGATGTGGGCTACGTAAGAACCACGTTATCAGACACATAATGGCTCCGATTCAGGCAAAAGCAACAGTGCTGCCATGGCAACACGCGATGCACGCTCTGACAGAGACAAAACAGACAGAAAACAGGCTTGGTGCTAATAATGTATTGAAATTCTTCAGCAGCAATTATAAGCATGTGTTACAGAGACCCAAGAAGATGTGGTAATAGAATCTGACTTTTAACCCTACTGTTTCTGAGGAATTCTTTATCGGCAGGTTCCGCTGTCAATGTAACTTCTTCATTTCTAATATAAGGACACATAACTGGGTTATTAGAGGATTTTCCAGTTTGTTTCTGATAAACTTTGTATTGTACTTTATTGCCATTGTCAAGCACTCTGCTTGTAGCCCGTGATTGGAAAAAATCCTGACCTAATATGTCCACAGCGGGGAGTCCCTCTCCTGACAATCCCATAGCAACAATGATATCTCAGATTACTCGGCTATCAAATCAGATGCCACCTCAGCTTGCATTGTTAATCAGATTTTTCTAATAATAAATGTAGATGTAGATTTAACTGAGTAGTGTCGGTCCTTTCATTACCTTGACAGGCATTTACCATACATACTGCATCACTTTCTACCATCATATATCTACTAATATTTGAATCCTGAGTTGTACTACCTTCTCAAGCCCCACCCATGCTTTGCCCAAGACCAATCCCCAAGAAACAGAAAAGTCTAATTTTACACAAATGTATATATTCTATTTCAGTTTAAGGAGCAGTCCCACAAATTTGTTGGCAGCTAAGGATTTATATTTGCAGACATTGTGTGAACCACCAGGGACTGGGTTGAAAATCAAGAGACTAGGGCCTACATGGTAGCACTACAATAGGTCAGAGTCTAGTGGAACATATCAGAGGCCCTGTAATAGCAAATATAAACATATAAAATGTAATAATTTGCCAACATGATAAACAACTATAAAAAGAAAAATATATAAGTCTTAGAAAGCTTTATCTAGCAGTATCCAGGAACCTCCTCATTCGTACAACACCAGCTCAGAGTAGACAAACATGTTGGATAATTTCAACCATTAGATCATTTTGAATTTGTCAACTGGGAGGGCTTCCCAGCGAGAATCATCACCAAGACTTTCTCCATAACAGAAGTCCCATAACTCCAACACACCCTGACCCCTTCAATAATTGCCATTCAAACTACCTCACTGCTGGTTGGTGCGCCAGCAAATGAGAAACGCACTAGCCCTTACTGTTACCTACCAAGCTAAAAACAAAGTGCAGCACTGTGCTGGTTTGGAGAAAAGCTGGAAGAGGAGGCCCCCCTACTTCTCCCTCTAAGTACAGTAAGATGGGCTCCCCCCTTACTTAACCTGGCCAATCCCTACTCCCATTACACTAAGTCCACCCATTAACCTCTTCTTGATCCTATTTCCCTACAAAACCTGTCATGGCTGGGTCTGCACTGAGGCTTTGCTTGTTCTGTCCCTCTCTTCACAAAGGTATTGTGAATGTGCTACTCCACTCCCCACACATTGTACCACAAAGGTTCATTTTTTATATTCATAGGGTTTGCTATCTAAGTATTTGTTGTTTATTTAGAAGACTTTATAGATTTCTACTATATGATTGGTACTGCTGATTTACATTGTTCCTCCTCTTGTGGGAGTTGGAGGGGGTTAGGGACAGCATGTATCATTGTGTATGTCATTTACTATGGGGTTGACAAGTATGTTGGGTAACAGTAACCATTGGTTTATTTTGACCCTGTTCCAAGTGACTGCTCCTAGTGGCATCTACTTTCCCCATAACAGGAGTTCCATAGCTCTGATGTTCCCTGAACCCCTCCATAAGTGCCAGCAAGACCTTCTCATTACCACACTGAGGAGGCTTGTCAACTTGGGCTTAAGAGTCCCTCCACACCTTAACCGCCTCCTCAGTTTCTTCCTGAAGACCAAGGGACAACATCATTCAGATGAACCCCATCTGAGTGCATATGACCTTGCTCAGGAACCTTCAGATATCTGTGTCTAGCAACAATAACCCTGTTGGGGTCAGTTTATTGTCAGCCATGTGCTTGGTTCAGCTCATGCTGTCAAGAGACCAGGCATAATTTCCCCTCTTACTCTTAGAGAATCTGAGCTGCCTGCAATCCAGCTGAAGCTCATCCCAATGGGGCCACCAATATGTGAATGAATGGCCAAGTATCCAGACCAGTCAAACGCCATGGACTGGAAAGCAATTAACAAAATCACACAGGAACAATAGGAACACAGAGACAAACAACACACTGCCTCCAATAAAACACATAAACAAACCCAAAACGCACGTCTGAATGGAACCTTCCAGATTCCCAATGCTCTATCTGATGCATTACAGTCTCAGACAAATTCCACAGGAGTTTCTGCCGCAGCCCTAATTCTAAAAGAATGTGACCTATAAGTCTTCCAACACAAACCTAGGTGCCCCAAACCTTGTGTAAACACAGCATTAAATTGGAAACGGGACAGAACACAGAATAGCTTCCCTTGATATATTTGTACAGGTTAATCATGTCCCCTCTTAGATGTCTTTTTTCAAGGCTAAACAAATTCAGTTCATTTAATCATTGGTCATAACTAAGATCTTCCAGGCCCTTTATGAGTTTAGTGGCTCTACTCTGTACTTTTTCCAACTCCAGGGCATCCTTTTTATGGATTGGTGCCCAGAACTGAACTGCATATTCCAGTTGAGGCCGCACCAAAGCTTTGTATAATGGCAATATCACATCCCTGTCCTGCGAGTCCATACCTCTTTTAATACAAGACAAAATTCTGTTGGCCTTAGTGGCAGCTGACTGGCATTGCATGCTGTTATTTAGTCTATGATCTATTAATACACCCAGATCCTTCTCAACAAGTGACTCTCCCAGTTTTACTTCCCCTAAGACATATGCTGCATGCAGATTACTCGCCCCCAAGTGCATAACTTTACATATATCTATATTGAACCTCATTTACCAAGTGGAGACCCAAACAGTTAGTTTGTCCAAATCAGCTTGTAACTTATTAACATCTTCCATAGACTGGGCTGTATTACAAAGTTTGGTGTCATCTGCAAAAATAGAAACAGCACTATTAATCCCATCCTCGATGTCATTAATGAATAAGTTAAAGAGGCTCTGTCACTAGGTTTTAACCTATGTATTTAAATACATAGGTTAAAACCCCTTGACTTCTACAGTTAGAACATACCTTTATTGCAGAGTACAGCGCAGCGGTTGTGCTGAAAAAAGACCTTTAATCTTTATGTTAATGAGCCTTCGGAGCACCGGGGGGCGGGCTCTTTCTTCCTGAGCACCGCTTCTTCACCGCCCCCCGGGTCCCGAGGCTCTCTCCGATGCCAACGTCCACGCCCCTCTGAAACTTGATTGACAGCGCTAGGCCGTTTGGCCTAGCGCTGAAATCCCGCCGGCGCATGCGCAGAAGCGCTTGCAGTGCCGAACACCGCAAGCGCTTCCATCCTTGTGCGCACGCGCCGTCACTTCGCTGAACCCGGAAGTGACGGCGCGTGCGCACAAGGATGGAAGCGCTTGCGGTGTTCGGCACTGCAAGCGCTTCTGCGCATGCGCCGGCGGGATTTCAGCGCTAGGCCAAACGGCCTAGCGCTGTCAATCAAGTTTCAGAGGGGCGTGGACGTTGGCATCGGAGAGAGCCTCGGGACCCGGGGGGCGGTGAAGAAGCGGTGCTCAGGAAGAAAGAGCCCGCCCCCCGGTGCTCCGAAGGCTCATTAACATAAAGATTAAAGTTCTTTTTTCAGCACAACCGCTGCGCTGTACTCTGCAATAAAGGTATGTTTTAACTGTAGAAGTCAAGGGGTTTTAACCTATGTATTTAAATACATAGGTTAAAACCTAGTGACAGAGCCTCTTTAAATGATAGCGGACCCAGCACAGAACCTTGGGGTACACCACTCATAACCGGGGACCATTCAGAGTAGGAATCATTGATCACAACTCTATGGATATGATCATGAAGCCAATTTTCAATCCAATTACAAATTATATTTTCTAAACCAATAGACCTCAATTTAGCCATTCGCCGTCCATGAGGAACAGTATCAAACGCCTTTGCAAAGTCCAAAAACACAATATCGACAGCCTTTCCTCTGTCTAGGCTTCTACTCACCTCCTCATAAAAACAAATCAGGTTAGTTTGACATCTTCTGTTCTTAGTAAAACCATGTTCCAAACTTCAAAAAAGCTAAATTTAACCAACTAAGAAAGGCCATAGACCTAACTAACTGGACAAAATCCTCGAAAATAAAAATACAGCCACAAAATGGGATATTTTTAAAAGCATCCTAATATCTAATTGCGAGAGGTACATACCTTATGAGAATAAAAGGTTAAGAAACAAGAAAAAACCAATGTGGATAAATAGAGCTGTAAAGAAAGCAATAAATGACAAAAAGAAAGCATTTAAATCACTAAAACAGGAGGGTGGCGAGGAAGCATTGAAAAACTATAAGGAAAAAAATAGAATATGTAAAAGACAAATAAAAGCAGCCAAACTAGAGACTGAGAGATTAATTGCTAAAGATAGTAAAACTAACCCTAAAATGTTCTTTAATTATATAAATAGTAAACAGTATAATCCTGAAGGTATCGGCCCCTTACAGAGTAATGAGGGGGGAGTTGCAGAGAGCGATGAGGAGAAAGCAAAACTATTAAATATTTTTTTCTCCACTGTATTCACTGAGGAAAATAAACTGTCAGATGAAATGCAGAATATAAAAGTTAATCCCCCATTAAAAGTGCCCTGTCTGACCCAGGAAGAAGTACAGAGACGTCTTAAAAAGATTAAAATAGACAAATCGCCAGGACTGGATGGCATACACCCCCGTATCCTAAGAGAATTAAGTAATGTCATCGCCAGACCCTTATTTCTGATATTTAGGGACTCTATACTGACAGGGAGTGTTCCAGAGGATTGGCGCATAGCAAATGTGGTGCCAATATTCAAAAAGGGTCCAAAAACAGAGCCTGGGAACTATAGGCCGGTAAGTTTAACATCTGTCGTGGGTAAACTGTTTGAAGGTTTTCTAAGAGATGCTATCTTGGAGTTCCTCAATGAAAATAAGCAAATAACTCCATATCAGCATGGCTTCATGAGGGATCGGTCATGTCAAACTAATTTAATCAGTTTCTATGAGGAGGTAAGTTCTAGAGTGGACCGTGGAGAATCAATGGAAGTCGTATATCTGGACTTCTCCAAAGCATTTGACACGGTACACACATAAAAGGTTAGTATATAAAATGAGAATGCTTGGCCTGGGAGAAAATGTCTGTATGTGGGTAAGTAACTGGCTCAGTGATAGAAAACAGAGGGTGGTTATTAACGGCACATACTCAGGTTGGGTCACTGTCACTAGTGGGGTACCACAGGGGTCAGTATTGGGCCCTATTCTCTTCAATATATTTATTAATGATCTTGTAGAAGGCTTGCACAGTAAAATATAAATTTTTGCAAATTACACTAAACTGTGTAAAGTAATTAACACAGAAGTGGACAGTACACTGCTACAGATGGACCTAGACAGATTGGAGGCTTGGGCAGAGAAGTGGCAGATGAGGTTTAACACAGACAAATGTAAGGTTATGCACATAGGAAAGAATAATGCAAGTCACCAGTACATACTAAATGGTAAAACACTGGGTAGCACTGACTTGGAAAAGGACCTAGGAATTTTAGTGAACAACAAACTAAGCTGTAGAAACCAGTGTCAGACAGCTACTGCCAAGGCCAATAAGATAATGGGTTACATCAAAAGAGGCATAGATGCCCGTGATGAGAACATAGTCCTGCCACTCTACAAATCACTAGTCAGACCACACATGGCGTATTGTGTACAGTTCTGGGCTCCTGTAAACAAGGCAGACATAGTAGAGCTGGAGAGGGTTCAGAGGAGGGCAACTAAAGTCATAACTGGAATGGGTGGACTACAGTACCCAGAAAGAGTATCAAAATTAGGGTTATTCACTTTAGAAAAAAGACGACTGAGGGGAGATCTAATAACAATGTATAAATATGTCAGGGGTCAGTACAGAGATCTCTCCCATGATCTTTTTATCCCAAGGACTGTGACAGTGATGAGGGGACATCCCCTGCGCCTGGAGGAAAGAAGGTTTGTCCACAAACATAGAAGAGGATTCTTTACGGTAAGAGCAGTAAGACTATGGACCTCTCTGCCTGAGGAGGTGGTGATGGTAAGTTCACTAAAAGAGTTCCTTGCGGTTTATAGCTTCAGTGGTTATTGTGGTGAGCTAGAGTTTAGTTCTCAGCTGAGATACTGAGATAGTTAGTCAGGAATTGAGTTAGGGTTTCCATTAGGAGGTGTCCATCTCCCTTCCTTAGTTTCCAGGCCTAATCTCCTTTCCCTCCTATGCTCGGTGTGGTTTCCCCCCCCCCACACCTGAGCGTGACATTATAAATCGCTGATTACTGTCACTTTGTTGTTTGTTTCTGTACAGCCATGGATCCTATTGCTGTACTCGCCGGGCAGCTGCAGGGGCTGTCTTTGGAGGTAGCTGACCTCCGAGCGACCGTCACCCAGATTCAGAGACCACAGGCTGTTGGTTGGGGTGGTGGTTGCCAGGCCTGTCTGGAGCCTAAAGTCGCTCTCCCGGATAGATTCTCTGGGAGACGTGATAACTTCATTTTGTTCTGGGAGGTGTGCAAATTGTACTTTAGGCTGTGTCCACATTCTTCTGGTAATGAGGAACAGAGAGTTGGTGTGGTGATCTCGTTGCTCAAGGGAGATGCACAGTCATGGACCTTTTCTCTGCCGACCGGATCTCAGTCTCTCCAGTCGGTGGATGAATTTTTCAATGCATTGGGGCTGATCTATGATGACCCGGATCGCATCTCCCTGGCCGAGACCAAGCTACGTGACCTTCGTCAGGGTGAGCGCTCTGTTGAGATCTATTGCACTGAGTTTCGGAGGTGGGCTACGGATACTGAATGGGACAATCCGGCTCTCTGTAGTCAGTTTTGTCAAGGATTATCAGAAAGGCTAAAGGACGCTTTGGCTTTTCATGAAACTCCGGTGTCTTGGAAGCCGCTATGTCTCTTGCGGTACGCATGGATAGACGCCTGAGAGAGAGATCTAGGGGCCCCCGCTCTCAGGACGTACTATCACATATAGTATTGTCTTCCTATGACACTTTGGGTGAAGATTCTCCTGGGTTGATGTCTGGGGACGAACCCATGCAGTTCGGGGGAGCTACTCCTGTTTCCACATTTAAGCATTCTCGTAATAAAAAGGGAGTGTGTTTTTTTTTTTTGCGGACAGAAAGGACATTTTATTAACGCATGTCCATGCATTCAGTCTTTAAAAGAGAAAAAAAAAGGGGGCGTTGAATTCCCATCTCACTCTTGGAGGGGTGAGTGGAGAGACAGAAAATGTGCCTTTGTCTTTATCCTGTTGTACCCTTTTCTCCTGACTGCTGAGGTGGCGGTGGCGCTAGAGTCAAAGGTTGTGAGAATTGAGGTGTTTATCAACAGCGGGGCAGGGTGAACCTGATTGATGCTCAGTTTGTCCGTATGCATGGATTGTCTCCAAGTGCATTGGAGAAGAAGACTTCTGTGTTTGCTATTGATTCTGCACCTCTATCTCAGAAGTGTTTGTCTCAGATGGTGCATGATATCATATTAAGAGTGGGTGAATTTACTCAGGAACTTATTTCGTGTTTTGTGTTGGAAGGTCTTCCTGCTCCTGTGGTGCTGGGTTTACCGTGGTTAAGCAAACACAATCCAACCATCGATTGGCACACTAGACAGATTGTGGAATGGGGTGATTATTGCGTTGACAATTGTCTTAATACATCTTTTTCTGCTTTAACCACTAAAATACTACCCTCTTTTATATCTGATTTCGCTGATGTATTTTCTGAAGGTGGCTGTCAGGATTTACCCCCTCACTGGGAATACGATTGTCCTATCAATCTTATCCCCGGAGCGAAATTGCACAAATCTAGATTGTATAACCTCTCTGGACCTGAGAGAACGGCCATGAAAGAATATATTGCTGAGAGTTTGGCTAAGGGTCATATAAGACCTTCCAAATCTCCAGTGGCAGCAGGGTTTTTCTTTGTAAAGAAAAAGGACGGAACTCTTAAGCCATGTCTGGATTTCCGTGAACTCAATAGGATTACTGTCCGTGATCCTTACCACCTTCCTTTGATTCCTGATTTGCTTAACCAGATTGTTGATGCCAAGGTGTTCTCCAAGTTGGACTTAAGGGGGGCATATGATCTGGTCAGGATCAAGGAAGGGGATGAATGGAAGATGGCTTTTAATACTCCTGAGGGCCACTTTGAGAACCTGGTCATGCCTTTTGGGTTGACCAATGCTCCTGCTGTCTTCCAGCATTTTGTTAATGAGATTTTTCATCACCTTGAGGGGAGGTTTGTAATTGTGTATTTGGATGACATACTAATTTATTCTCCAGATATGGTGACACATCAGGATCGCGTTAGACAAGTGTTGCAGATCTTGAGAGACAATAAATTGTACGCAAAATTAGAGAAATGTGTTTTTGCTGTACACGAGGTGCAATTCTTAGGATACCTGCTGTCATCTTCAGGTTTTGAAATGGATCCAGAGAAAGTCTGTGATGTATTGAACTGGGGTCGACCTGAAAATTTGAAGGCTGCGGTTTTTGGGGTTCACCAACTATTACCGAACATTTATTAAGAACTATTCGACAATAGTTAAACCCTTAACTGACATGACTAAGAAAGGGACGGATATCTCAGTGTGGTCTGATGCAGCGTTGCAAGCCTTTTCCACTGTGAAGGAATGTTTCTCTTCTGCCCCTATATTGGTGCAGCCACATGTGTCTTAACCTTTCATTGTGAAGGTTGACGCATCCGAGGTGGGGGTAGGAGCAGTTTTATCACAGGGCCGTCACCAGCTAAATGGCGCCCATGTGCCTTTTTCTTGAAAAAACTCTTTCATTAAGTTGGCTTTTGAGGAATGGCGTCATTGGTTGGAAGGGGCGATTCACCCAATCACAGTATTCACTGATCACAAAAATCTGGCTTACCTAGTCGGCTAAATGACTTAACCCGAGGCAGGCCAGATGGTCTTTGTTCTTCACGAGATTCAATTTCATTGTCACGTATCGTCCTGGCGTTAAGAATGTCAAGGCGGAGGCCTTGTCACGTAGTTTTCCTGGAGGTGGTGATTTTGAAGATCTGAGTCCTATTCTGTCTGAAGGGGTGGTGATATCCGCTCTTTACTCTGATCTTGAGGCTAAGGTGTTAGAGGCCCAGGGAGACGCACCGGAGTCTTTCCCCCCTGGGAAATTGTTTTTTCCATCTGAATTGCGTCAAAGTGTTTGAGGAACATCACTGTACAGTGCTTGCGGGACACCCTGGGAGAAAATCCACTGTTGACCTCATCTCTCGTAGATTCTGGTGGTCAGGGCTGCGTAAGTGTGTTGAGGACTATGTGTCGGCCTGTAGTGTCTGTGCATATTGGTTTCACCTGCAGTTTGGCACATTTTCTGGTTCAGTTACTTCTGGTATCCCTGAAGAAGAACGTTTTTCATCATCATTGTCATCTATATGGTGGAAAATTCAAAATAACTTGATGAATATGGGCAACAAGTACAAACGTGTGGCTGACAGGAAACGTTTGGTCCAGACCAAAGAGTGGGTGATTCTGTGTGGCTGTCCACAAGAAACATTAAGTTGAAAGTTCCTTCTTGGAAGTTGGGTCCAAGATTTATTGGTCCATATAAGATCACTGCCATTATTAATCCTGTAGCATTTTGTCTTGAACTTCCTCAGGCCCTGAAACTTCATAATGTGTTTCACAGATCTTTGTTGAAGAGATATGTTGAACCTTTGGAGCCATCTCCCTTGCCACCTGTGCCTGTCATGGTGGACGGCAGTTTGGAATTCCAGATCGCCAAGATTATTGACTCTCGAGTTCTCCGCAGGACTCTTCAATATTTTGTTCACTGGAAGGGTTATGGACCAGAGGAGAGGACGTGGGTACTGGCATCTAACGTGAATGCCAGTCGCTTGGTAAAAGCTTTTCACAGGTCTCATCCGGATAAAGTTGGGCCCGGAGGTCACCCATAGAAGGGGGGGGTACTGTCACGGACGTTCCTGCGACAGGTAGCAGGAGGTCAGTCAGATTGGCAACACGTGGTATAATCTGACATGTTTTCCTTTTTTGTTTTTGGTAGTTACCACACCCTTTTCCCTCAGGTGTTGCTGGTGTGGTAATTGTCCCTCCCCTATTTATTGCTGCTTCTCCCACAGTTCATTGCGGTTTATAGCTTCAGTGGTTATTGTGGTGAACTAGAGTTTGGTTCTCAGCTGAGATACTGGAGCCTCCATTTCTTCATTGAAGATAAGTGTCCTCTTTCCCTTTTGTGTTTTACATTACTTTTCCCTGTTGTTTGTATTAGGCCTGAGGGAGACTCCTGTTCGTCCTTCCTTTTGGAGGAACAGGTAGACTCATTCTTGTCATTAGTTCCAAGGTCCTATAGGGTCAGTTTGGTTATTAGTTTCCTGTGTATGAACTCGCCTACCTTTGAGGCCTGTTCATACTGGTAGTTAGTCAGGAATTGAGTCATGGTTCCCTTTAGAAGGTGTCCATCTCCCTTCCTTAGTCTCCAGGCCTAATCTCCTTTCCCTCCTAGGCTCAGTGTGGTTTTTCCCCCCACACCTGAGAGTGACAGCTGTGTCTTCAGTTTGTGGTGATGAGTTCTCCTTCTACTCCTAACTGCTGGACTATTTATCTATCGTAAATAGTTGGGAAGGTGTTGGGCTATAGGGCAGGGGTGGGGATATCCCACACTATAAAAAACAGGGGGCAGGTGGTGAAACTATCCCGTGCTGTGAGTGGAACGGGTTTGGCACATTTCAAGGTATCACCAACAGCTTGATTGGGGTCTACACAAAAGGGGACTAGATGCTAATCAGATAACATCCCACTAGCTGATATTGTAACAATACAAGCCATTGTGTTGGTCTCCTGCAGTATTTCTAGAAACATGTGCCTCTTCTTCTGGTCACTCGTGCAGTTTGCCAGAGTCTCTCCTATTAAACATGGTTCTCTAACTGCAGATAACTAGGGGCTCTAACTGCTCTCTTTATATACAGTTTGTGACTGAACTAGATCCTTCTAGTGGGAGGGGTGGAGTGGAGAAGCACAGCCTAAACAGAAACAATGTTGCAATTTCAGTCTGTCATAGACGTGTATAGAGTCACATTAACTCTGGGTACTCTGGTTTCCTCCCACTCTGCAAAGACATATTGATATAAGTCTTCAGATGTAAACAACAGAGCTAAGCAAGACAAGTCAAAAAGTCTGTATGTCTGTTTTCCCTCCAAAACTTTTCATAGTCTCTTATAGTAACCATGGAAGATTTCTAACTTCTCAGTGAATAGATGGAAAGTCCCAGCCTCACAGTATTAGCTGGCTGTGAACCAATCCTTTCCACAGTGCATTGCAGATATAGTGCAATAACAGTGCAAATGAACAGGATATATTACAATAAACTTATAAAATTCAGTTCAACAATATAAAACAGTATAAGTGTAAACATTAGCATAAATCATAGTGCAAGTAAACTGTTCAAAATGCAATAAAGTAGTGAGTTCATGGCCTTGCATAATAGTAATAGGGGCAAATGTCCACAAATGTACATGGTCCAAGGCTACAAGGCACTACACTTAACCTAGCCATTGCACTAACCCCACCTTTTCCTGGCCCCCTTTCCCTACAAACTATGTCATGGTTGGGCCTACTCGTAGGCTTTATTCCATCCTTCTCTTTAATGAGTTACAAGAAAGTGAGCTGAAATTGTATAAGCCTTCCAGTTCTATTAAAATTCTTTGTAATATGGACAGAAATTGCTTTTTGTTGTCCACAAGGCTTCTCTGTAGATCACATGAAGCACATGAAATGAACTTTAGTAATGAGTTACTGTACTTTGAAATGTAAAATATATACTTAAAAGGAACATATGGTAATGTACACTGGAATAAGCGTTCCCTGAAATTAGCACATATTTCCACTAGTTTCACTTTCTTATTTCCATATTCACAGATTTATTTTTAAATTGTGAATCCTGCACCATAAATTCCATAAATTATAATTTGTAATATCATAAATACATAAAAAATGATACCATGTTCCAATGAATAATGTGTGTACTGAAGTATACTAATTAAATCTTTGTTTTTGTTGATCATTTACTCTTCTTCCCAATATTGGTTTTATTTCTTACCCTTGACCAACAAATTGGGCTTCATCCAGGGATTTCAAGAGTTAAACATTAAAGGTATTGGTCCATCCCAGAAATTGATGGCATATTGCCAGGATATGTCAGATACGTAGGTGTGGGTACCACCTCTGCGGGACCCCGTCCTATCTCCACAAAGGGGCCCTGGCTGCACTGTGCCCTCTATTTCACTTCTATTTGAGTTCTGAAAATAGCAGAGCAAGTGTGCACTGCTGTTTTCGGAATTCCCACAGTGGTGAATGGAGAGCGCACCACTCATGCATGGCCACCTCTCCATACACCGCTATGGGACTTTCAGAAATACCGTAGACGAGCCAGTAATGGTCGACACACTTATACAGTGTGGTCTGTGACCTGCACCTCTATTACTTTAATGGCATATCCAAGTGACATATCATCAATGTCTGAAATGGAAATACCTATTTAATGGCCTTGCCTACCTTTGGAGCTGACCGTCAGTGTGTCATGGGTGGACAGTGTAATTCTGGAAAATCCACAACAGTAGAACGAGGAGCACCTTCATTTATTACCTAGACACAATGCCGTAATCATGTGGCAATTCCTAGAAATGCTTTTTACAGTATGGGATGTGGTCCTAGTCAAGTTTCCTCTTTATCCATGCTTTTGCAGTCTTGCCCATTAACCATCAATTTTCCCTTTCTTTATCATCACACCTACCTACCCTTTACTCTTAGTCTTCCTTTATTTCCATTCCGTACCATTCTTCTTCTTCTAATTCTGAAATAACTGTCTTATCCATTCAGTACGCTAACATTTCTTTTCTTTTCCATATACCACCTCTTACACTGAAATGACATAACTTTTATCTACGTGTTCTTGTTGACTCGTACCGCAATTCATAACTTTCCCATTATCTTTTACTCTGTCAAATTCCTTTGGGATTCTTTGCAACTGTTAACTGAGCTCGGGCTGAGGTGTTGGGCTGCTGCATCATATGACCTGGATACTGGTTACCAAAGGAGTTCCTGCAATTTACTTTGTCTTGACCAGGGTATTTATATAAATTGTGAGACTCTTTTTACCTTCTCACCAATTCCTCTTCCTTCACCCTTGACATATCTGTCTTAAATTGTTGCCCTATCTGACCCTTCACATACCCTTGTTGCCCTCCAATTTTGTATAACTTTCTAAACTTCTCCATTAACTTTGCACCTTATTTTCCATATCCGTCTTTTTCCTTTAGCTAGCTCCTTCTTCCTGCCTTTGTGGCAGCCCATGGCAGCACACAACATTGACTGATCCAGTAGGCTGTTCCCAGCCGGAAAAGCCTGCCTAATCTGCTTAAACGCAGATGTGACTAAAAGCCCTTTCTTGACTAAAAGCCCTCTGTGATGTCATAGCGTCTACCTGATTGAAACACTCTTGTGGACACCAACAACAGAGGTCCCCTGTTATTAATTTCTCTCCAACCAGTCTTGTATTGGTGTGTAACTCAACCAATAATTTCTTATTTGTGAGATATAAATGGGGAAAAGCATAAACTGTTATACAGTAGGCAGTTATAGGCAGAACAGGTATCATTCCCCACTTTCCTTCCCTTGGTTACAGGACCCCTTTGTAGCTGAACAGGATAAACATATGCAATTGTTGTCTTTGCATGGATGTAACTAATAGACAAGTATCATGAACCAGGAGGAGCTAGGGTGGAGGATGGGAGTGGTAGTGGCTCTGGCTGCGGAAGTCTATTTCAGCAGCAATCCTCACACCGATGTTCCCTAGGGCCATGGCAGTGAAACGAGGATGCACCCTTTCTTCCCTAAGGGCACACTATGATGTTGGGGGTCCTGCTTGATGATGGTTGGGGTACCTTTTGTGTTAGCGTTTTCAATGGGTGCAAAGAAGAGCCTATAGGTGCAGTGCCATCGTATGGTATTGGAGTCAGTAGCCGAGCCAGTTGTAGAAAATGAAAAAATTGCATTCGATCCTTGCCTCCGTTGCGCAAAAGATAGGATATGTCCTACCTGTTTCCGTATCTTGCAGATCGTGGACCCATTCAAGTGAATCCACACCATGGAGTGCACACGGCCAGTGCCTGTATTTTGCAGACCTGCCGCTTGTGAGTGACGATACAGGCATGGAGCCCTTACGGTCTTCTGAATTGACCCTTACAAGTAGACCCAGACTAGAATGGCTACTGAGACTAGAAAAGCTACTGAGCTTCCATGGGGCCCACCAATTAAGGTGGCTAATATCTTTTCAATTGTGAGCTGCCAGTATTGATCCCTTTTTACACGCTGAACTTGATGTTGGAGCTGATCAAAGTGCAAAGGAACCCTGTTCCCTGTCTTGCTGTGGGGCCCCAAAGCTTATTTGGTCACCCTGGGACCGAAGTGGATAATATTCGTAATAATTAGAGATGAGCGAATCATTAAAAAAATTATTCGCCGAACTTTTCCTAAAATTCGAATATTCGACGAATAGATTCGTTGTATTTACGTACAAAATATACGTTATTATGTGCTATTAGCGAACATTCGCTCACTAATAACAAACGTTCATTTACAAAATGTACGCAACTTCTTAGAAGACGTACGCATGAGAGCACAAATAGCTTACAAATCTCAGCGTACTATTGTCTAAGCGATTACGCAATACGCAGGCACGTACGAGGAGAGGCCGCGGCGTGCACTCCTCAGAGGCAGAGCGAATATTCGAGACATATATATGGTAAAGTGCAAATACATTATTATAGGCATAATATAAAAAATTTAAATATCACCTACCTAGTATGCTCACGGACACGTTAAAATCTCTTTTCTTCTGACACTTGTCATAGAACTGGAGCAGAGTCCCAAACTCAGTCGCAATTTGTAATCCACATAGGTAAAATTGTAATATCCAACATCCAAATGGGTAAAAAAAAAGCAGCAAAGGTTCCTTAAAAAACCCTCTTTCAAGGGGCTCCCCAAATAACCTGAAAAGGGGGAAAAAGGGATGAGGCGCACGAATGCGCAACTTAATTTCCTGAGTTGCCTCGTCATCCTCCCGCGCTGGTGAAAGGGGCGGAACTACCAGGGAGGAGTCTGCATCGCTGAATTGAATTCGTACGGGACAGCGTATAGAGTAAATAAATTATACGTAGAATAGCGTATAATTTATAGGACACACTACGCAGCGAATGCGTACAAAAGCGAAGCGAATCACATAATATTCGGATTTGCTTTGCAGCTGAAAAATCCCAAGATTCGATATGAATCTACGAAGCGGCGAATAGATTCGCTCATCTCTAGTAATAATCTTTAAGAAAATTAGAGAAGATAGAGGTTGCAGTGGTATTATCCTTGAATCACCTGTTTCTTGCATTACAAGTTGCCTTAACAGGTCTATGAGATTTGTGTCTCATGTAATGAACTTTTACATCCTCATCGGTGACACCTGCACAGAAAGAAATGGTCTGGTATGTACAATTATTCTGACCGAATTAGAGAACCGTTGTCTAATGGCTCCTTACTTCACCCGAGGGGAATTCACTTATAGTCGCTTAATCAGCTTCTGATTGCTACATGGCCATGCAAGACAGGGGGTACTGCTACGCTGGCAGGTGCAATGTATTTCACTGTCAATTAAACAGGACATTTAGCTCTAATGTAAGCAGAACTCTACTATTGTTCTGAGGTTAATTGGTATAGAAAAATAATAGCTGTTTTTAGTTAAAGTTGAAATGTCTATATAATATAAAGAAACCACAAAGAAACTCATAGTTTGTTCTGTAACATTATAGATACATTAATATCTAAACTAGTCTCAAAAGTTATATAAAATCACAATAAAGGGTTTTTCCGGGTGTTTAACACCTGACAACCTATCCTCAATAGGTCATCAATATCAGGCCATTAGGCGTTCTACACATGTCAGCTCCACTGATGTTTGGTGGGGGTACCAGGAGTCAGACCCCACCAATCTGCTATTGATGACCTATTCTGAGGGTAGGCCATCAATATCAAAATCTCGGACATCCCCTTTAATTTACTCCATCCTATTTATGAAAATAAGCAATTGATTGGCTGCAGCAGTCACGTGGTGTCCCCACAAAGAGGATGTTGATGTCAAAGCATTGTGAAGCCGCAGAGATGGCTGGGAACAATGGAGTCACGTGGTCTGAGGAGTAGGATGGATCATGACAATGGATACCAAGTGTCATGATAGGTAGGAAATAGTGCAACCCTGTACTTCCAACCAGACCACTGGCCTACTTGGATGATCAATTTAAAATGACGGCCCCCAACTGGTCGATGGTTCCTAACTTAACTAAGTGCAGGGACCTAAACGAAAGAAGGTACAAATACTGGCAAAGATTGAACCAGAAAGTAAGATTGCAGAGCAAAACAGAATATAATCACAGAGTTAAATAACAGGCAGGATCAATACCAGATGGTAACGTTAGAAATATAATCGGCACTCAGATGCAAGGTCAAAGTCTAAACAGAAGTCAAGATCCAGGAGTTTCAAAATGTACAAATGCTAGTGTGGCAATGAAGACCAATCACAAGCACCCATCGCTATCAGCTGCCTGGCAACAGGAAGCATGTGACACCGACAACGAGCCTGATTAGTCTAATATCCCTGCTCTCTGATAGGTTGACCAGCCCAACTGTCAGTGAGGCTGGTTGTTCCAGCAATGGAACAACCCACAACAGAGAGGCTGGACTCACTGTCGGAGCATGGATAAAGGTAAGTATATGACACCAAGAGCATAAAGAAATGAAGGTGTAAGTATCATACCCAGCCTGTAACCTTTAAGCTATTTCTAGAATGATATCAGTTAGCTTTACTTTCAGAAAACAGGAAGACCCTTTCACTTTTAATGAATCTGCATTATCATGAATATAATGCAAAAGAAATGGCTGCCTCGTCTGTGGAAAAAAACGTAAACAGAAACTATAAAACAGTCTCTCTAAACTCATTATTTTTTCTCTTTGAAAAGTCTTTTTAGTCTTGGGAAGGTAATTAATTCACTTTTCCAAAGTCAAACCTAATTAATGAAAAACTATCAGCCCCCAGCGTGGCTGCACAGAAAGATAGCATATTGTTCTCCTAAATAATATGCTAAGTTTATGCGCATAATAAAATCAGCTTCATGTCCAATTCCATGTCTCAAAATTATGATTATATTGAATGTCCATTTGCCGTTACCCTACTGTCTGCGTCTTGTTTCCTATACAATGATAAATCACCTCACATATTTATATATCTATGGTGCTTATGAATACAATTTCCAAAAAAATTTATAAACCCAACAATATTGATGAACGTTCCAAAGTTTTCAGGGTAGAAATATAAAGCAAAGACTTTCTGGGTCAGAAGTGATGGGCAAGTGATGGGTACGGCTCAGAAACTAGGTTCAATTTTTCAAAGGGTTTGTTAAGTCATTAACAGAACTATCAGAGTCGGAAAATCTCGGATTAATCTCAGATTAGCCCCTGAATGGTTTAAAATAATTAAAAAAAAACAACGTTATAACTTTCTCTCCAGCTTAGTTCTTTTGCCGTTTGTATTTAGTGTACGATCTAGCACTGAGGACAGTGATTGGCTGCAGCAGTCATGTGCTATACATCTGCACATCACTGTACACGTCACAGTAACAGGCATAGCGATGTGTAAGTATGCAGCCTATCTATATCCTCACTGGTAGACCGCTTAGGACAGTGATTGGCTGCAGCGGTCATATGCCTTACATCTGCATGTCAATGCATGTCACTGTGCATCTAGGTGATGTCTTAAAGGGGTATTCTCATCTTGGACAATGGGGGCATATCGCTAGGATATGCCCCCATTGACCTATAGGTGCAGGTCCTGCCGCTGGGACCCGCACCTATATCGAGAACGGGGCCCCCAAAGTGAAGAAGTGCGCACCACGCAAGCGCGGCCCGCTCTCCATTCACTTCTATGGGGCCGCCGCAAATAGCCGAGCGCTGGCTCGGCTATCTCCGTCGGCTCCATAGAAATGAATGGGAGCGCACTGCGCATGCACGGCCACCGCTCCCATTCATTTCTATGGAGCCCCGTTCTCAATATAGGTGTGGGTCCCAGCGGCGGGACCTGCACCTATAGGACAATGGGGTCATATCTTAGCGATATGCCCCCATTGTCCAAGATGAGAATACCCCTTTAAGGTGACAACCAGTTAGTAGGCATGTACCAACTGCTACATTGGATTTGCTACATCTTACTTGGGTGTGCTATTCATTTTGTTTATTGCATGAGCGAAAATTACAACCGTCACAAAAAATGTGAGCAGGTCAGACTTTTTATGATAGTCGTACTTGCCCCCAACCCTAATAAAAAAAATGAGGTTGCAGTGCGGAAATCTAAATCCTGCCTGAGGTGCAAGTGGGATCTATGCCTAGGCCACAACTATTTAGGCACCTGCATGCGATCAGGAAGATTTGGCAGCTATGAACAATCGAAAGCTTTGATAGAACAGCTAGGTGATTAATGTTTTTACATAGAAGAAGCTGTGTGTGTTAAACAATCAATGGAACAACATCATGCGGCTCGCTCTGGAAACAGCTCATTTAAGTTCATAATTAGTATTTATAATTCGATTGCAAAATTATTAATAAATGACTCAGCCCAGATACCCCAGCAAGGAACGTGTGTTGCTTGGCGCTCATGCGTCTAATTAGTGTCAAAATGAAACAATGAGGTGTTTATATACCACCCAGTGGCAGCTTATAGAAACTTCTCATATTCTAACCAGAATTATTTACAGAAGAAATCAGCAAATCACGCGTTAATGTCTGAAAAAAAACAAACAAAAACATAGTAGTATAGTAGAGATGAGCAAATCTATTCGCAGCTTTGTAGATTCGTATCGAATCCTCAATTTTTTCTACTCCGAAGCAAATCCGGATTTTGTCAGATTCGCTTCGTATTATTCGTAAATGAACGCTAACGCTTACTATGCTCCAGAGATCAGAGCGGAACAACTGTGCAAGAGAGTCTCACCGGCTCCTGATTCCATATTTGCCTTGCCGGCTGGTACGGCTGGTGCGGCGGAGGCGGCTGGAGCGTCCACTTCGCCGCCCAGGAGGAGAACAGCACCTTCCATTCAGCAGAACCTGATTGTGCCAGCATAGGTGACAGCCCACGTCTAGACCCTATGGGGCTACAAGAATGCAGTGGAGCACTGGGTCATCCAGGTACTGGACCATCCAAGGCCAGGAGACCCTACACTGGAGTGGCGAAAGGGAACCGTCCTGTGGTTTTCTGTGGAGCGAGGCTCTGGCTTCCTGGCGGATAACGAGGACGGAAAGATCAGTGAAACGGCCGTACCTGCCCCAACCACGTCACAGCCTGTACGGGGGGGATCAGGTGGAATACACCCCCATGGCATACCTGAAAAGCCCCTTTGCTACCGGGGTAACGTTACTATCAAAGCCCCTGGTACCTGCATCACCAACTGAAGTTTGGCCGTAGGAACCACCAAGCGAAGTACGGGTGCGCTGCCATCAGGAGTCGCCAGATGGCACCCTCCATTTCAGGGAGAAGCCACAGCCGAAGCCACTGATCCCTGGACTGCCAGTGCCACCACCATCACAGTCCTTTCAGCTGGGTCAGCTGAGGACTTCATCATTTACATTTCAGTCTACGGTGATCCATGAGTACCAACTACCCTGGAAGATGAAGCCAGCAACAGCCGGGGAGCTGGGGCTTCTTCCCTGGGTGCAACCTTGCCTCAACCGCTGCAGCCAGAAGTCCTTACCCCTGCTGTCCCGGCAGGAGAATCCGAAAAAGTAAAGGCACAAGTGGCTGCAGTGCTCACCAGAGTGATCACCACCCGGATCCGGTCAAGTCCGACTTCTGGAAGAAGAGGGCAATGGAGTTCCACCACGGCAGCGAGCTTGGCCTACAGGAGGCAGGAACTTCCTTTGACCTCATTCAGCAGTAGCTCAAGCGAGGAGGACTTCAGGTCCATCATCTGAGGAACCCTACTACTGGCTGATTTAAAGGACACTTCAGGAGGACCTATGGGAGCCACACCATGGACTGCACCTGACGGGTGAGAGCTAGTTGGCACTTGTTTTGTTTAGTTTGTATTGCCCCCTGTTTGACTCTCACCCAGATGGACATGGCTTGTCAGGACTCCCCCCCATTCTGCAGAAAATTTCCATTTGCGCCTAAGCGTTCCTATTTCCCCCCCCCCCCCCTTCTCAGGTTATTTGGGAGCCCCCTTTGCAAAGATGGTTCTCTATTTGCTGCTATTTTATATTATCCATGTGGATTAACACGTTACCTGTTTGGATTACAAAATTACCTCACGTGGATTACAATTGATTTTGGGACTCTGTTCCAGTGTTTTATCATGCCAAGGAGCCACAAGAAGAGACTCAAACGTATATCTGAGCCTTTTATGCTTGCAAATGTGAAATTGCACTAAAATGTTTGCATAATTGTCTTTGCTGTATTTTAGCAATAATGTTTTTACAGGTTCAGCAATGTTCAAGCACTTTAGCCCATTGTGTGTATTCTTTTTCAGGTACTGCAATGTGTCCTATTATGCACTTATTGTACGGTGTTTTTTAGTAAATTATGCACTAAGCCGGATAGCTAGCACCTTACTTTTCTACCTCATATGGACTGCCTCTAAAGACTGTACGCCGCGGCATAGCCTCGTGCGTATAACGCAATTGTGAGTCAATAGTACCCTAAGGATTCGTACGCACTTTGTACGCTAATGCTTAAGTATTCCGTACTTTTAACGACTGTATGTTCGTAATTTGTGTAGGAATGTTCGCAATACAATGATTATTTTTTAACGCAAATTTGTCCAAATTCGTATTAAGAACGAATCTTGTCAGAAATTCGTCGATTATTCACCAAAGCGAATTTTGGATGATTCGCTCATCTCTACAGTATACGATAGTAAAGTAGTCTGCAACTTGTGGCTTTCAAGCTGTGGTGAAGCTACAATTCCCAGCATACCCACAAACTTTTCTTTACCTAGCATAATGATTCTGTTTGCTTTCTTAGCTGTATCTAAATACCCTGACCAAGGCAGAGCCTTGATGGTGCCCCTTCTTGCACCCAGCTCTTAGGTCAGCCCCCTTCGATTTACAACTCTGAAGCTGGGGCTATGTCTCAGGAATCTTAATAAAATTGTGATGCTTTATCAATTTTCCCTTTTGTGGATATGTGTCAATATTTTGCAGTCACAATGGTCTCAAAAAAATTGTATTTGTACCACGTTAAAAACTCTATATTCATTTTGGGGTCTGACTGCTGGGATGCTACCAATCCCTTGTGTGAACAAATTGGTGGTCACACATAAGCACCATCATTCTGTTCACACAGGAGAGTTTGGGATCCCATTTGGATCATTAGGGGTCTCAGGATATTATCTCAACTATTAGTCTATGAAGGGAAACAGGGGATTTGGATCTGTCTCCCAAAAAGTGGATTTTCAACAGAGATGAGTGAATCGATTCTAAATGAATTCCTTATGAATTTAACAAAAATTCATATGCCAAATGTACCTGAAGGACTTGAGATTCGTTTTGGATGAATTGAGTAAAAATGCCACCCAACACCATTTTACTGAGAATATTGATGGGGAAAACCATGAGGGAGTAAGATGGAAGTTCACATGACACTGGGAGGAAGTGGGGGTGAGTATGCATATGCGGGAGCGTGGGGGCTCTAAGGACATTGATGTTTTAAATGCTTTGCAGTTGTTGGTTGATAAATTGTCCACCCCTCCTCCTGCCCCTCCAGTTCCCGCTAGTGTGTACAAGGAGTTCTTCTTTTGTGGTGTTAGACCGCTAGGGGCTCATGTACTAGAGGACGTCAAAAACAGAATATCTGGGATAATGGGTTTGTGGACATTTGGTCCCCGGTTACGGCTGATCAGCCCTCCGTCGATAAAGACAGGAGGGTTGACAGACCTCTGGAGAGGCGACCCACAGTTGCTAAAACAATTGGGAACTGGCTACAAGCGTTCATGGTTTTGGGTTGTGTGATAAGACAGAAGAACCCTGAACGCTGTTTGGAGCTGTTCATATATATGGACACAGTTTATAACGCATTTAAGACGCACGGGGATTCAGCATGGTGGCGCTACGACAAGGAGTTTCGTCGCTGCCTCGCTTTGCAACCATCTATTGGTTGGGGGGTGAAAGCCACTGATGTCTGGCTGTGCCTGATGACAGCTCAGCGGTTACCTACCCCCTTTCAGGGAAGGGCCACTGGGTTGTCATCGGTCGCGGGGGGCTCAGTGGCGGTCACTTGTTGGCTCTTCAATGAAGGCCATTGCCGGTTCTATGGTTTGTGTAGATTTAAACACGAGTGCTCTTCTTGCGGGGGTCCGCACGCCGCAACAAAATACCCTCGCGGAGCGACCCAGACAGCCAAGCCCCAGCCCGGGTCCGGGCCCAAGGACTCCAGTGAGCGTCAGAGCGATACGTATACTAAGGTTGAGGCGGATGCATGCCTGAGGATGGGTTTTATGTATGGGTTTTTTATTCCCTTCACATTGTCATGGTTTCCTACTTTTGCTGAGAATCTGAAGTCTGCGCTTCAGCATCCGCAGGTGTTGAAGGACAAGATCTCGAAGGAGGTGGAGTTGGGTAGGATAGCTGGCCCCTTTAGCTCTTCCCCATACTTCAACTTGTGGGTTTCTCCGTTCGGAGCAGTTCCGAAGAAGGAGAGTGGGAAGTACCGACTAATACATCACCTTTCTTATCTGAAAGGGGCATCGGTTAATGACGGCATCTCTAAGGCGCAGGTTTCGGTGTCTTATGTTTCTTTTGATCGGGCGGTTATGCTGTTGCGCAGGAGCGGTCGGGGTTCGTTATTGGCCAAAACGGATATCGAGTCAGCTTTTCGGTTGCTGCCGGTTCACCCTGATTGTTTTAATTTATTAGGCTGCACAGTCGACGGTTATTATTATTACGATATGTGTTTGTCTATGGGCTCTTCCATTTCGTGCCACTACTTCGAGATGTTTAGTACCTTTTTGGAGTAGGTGGTGCGAAATGAAACTGGTTCATTGGCAGTGTTGGGTTATTTAGATGATTTTTTGTTCTTGGGCCCCACGGGGAGCGGACATTGTCGTTTTTTACTGGATACCTGTTGTTTCTTGATGCATCGGTTTGGTGTCCCATTTTCTGTTGACAAGACAGAAGGCCCGTCCACTAGGTTGTCCTTTTTGGGTATTGAACTTGATATGATATACAGTGGCTTGCGAAAGTATTCGGCCCCCTGGAACTTTTCAACCTTTTACCACATTTCAAGCTTCAAACAAAAATATAGAACATTTAAAATTTTTGGTGAAGAATCAACAACAAGTGGGTCACAATTGTAAAGTGGGACAAAATTTATTGGATCATTTAAACTTTTTTTGTAATGATAAAACTGAAAAGTGGGGCGTGCATAATTCCTTCCTTCCTTGCAAAACAGCTCGAGCTCTTTGAGGTTGGATGGAGAGCGTTTGTGAACAGCAGTTTTCAGCTCTTTCCACATATTCTCAATTGGATTCAGGTCTGGACTTTGACTTGGCCATTCTAAGACCTGGATATGTTTATTTTTGAACCATTCCATTGTAGATTTTGCTTTATGTTTGGGATCATTGTCTTGTTGGAAGATAAATCTCCATCCTAGTCTCAGGTCTTTTGCAGACTCCAACAGGTTTTCATCCAGAATGGTCCTGTATTTGGCGCCATCCATCTTCCCATCAATTTTGACCGTCTTCCCTGTCCCTACTGATGAAAAGCAGGCCCAAACCATAATGGTGCCACCACCATGTTTGACAGTGGGGATGGTGTGTTCAGGGTGATGAGCTGTATTGCTTTTACGCCAAACATATCGTTTTGCATTGTTTCCAAAAAGTTGGATTTTGGTTTCATCTGACCAGATCACCTTCTTCCACATGTTTGGTGTGTCTCCCAGGTGGCTTGTGGTAAACTGTAAACAAGACTTTTTATGGATATCTTTGAGAAATAGCTTTCTTCTTGCCACTCTTCCATAAAGGCCAAATTTGTGAAGTGTTGGACTGATTGTTGTCCTATGGACAGACTCTCCCACCTCAGCTGTAGATCTCTGCAGTTCATCCAGAGTGATCATGGGCCTTTTGGCTGCATCTCTGATCAGTCTTCTCCTTGTTTGAGATGAAAGTTTAGAGGGACGGCCAGGTCTTGGTAGATTTGCAGTGGTCTGATACTCCTTCCATTTCAGTATGATCGCTTGCACAGTGCTCCTTGGGATGTTTAAAGCTTGGGAAATCTTTTGGTATCCAAATCCGGCTTTAAACTTCTCCACAACAGTATCACGGACCTGTCTGGTTCCTTGGTCTTCATGATGCTCTCTGTGCTTTAAACAGAACCCTGAGACTATCACTATCAGCATGAGGAAGGCTGGACGGGCCGAAACGCGTCCATTTATGACAATAAAAGTGTAATAATTGCAGCAAACAAAGAGCTCCAGCTGGGATTTTGTTCACATTGTATTGGAAAGTTTTCCTTCCCGTGCTGGCGCGCACTGCTGAGCTAGCGGGTGCTGTGCTTCCCTGTGGACTACTTCTATTTATCTTCTTCAGTCATTTAGGACAACATTAGATCATTCAGAGATCCTCAATGAACTTCTGGAGTGAATTTTCTGAACTGAAAGTAAATGGGCTGAATAATTTTGCACGCCCAACTTTTCAGTTTTATTATTACAAGTTTAAATGATCCAATAAATTGCGTTCCACTTTACAATTGTGACCCACTTGTTGTTGATTCTTCACCCAAAATTTAAAATGTTACATCTTTTTGTTTGAAGCCTGAAATGTGGCAAAAGTTTGAAAAGTTCCAGGGGGCCGAATACTTTCGCAAGGCACTGTACATGGTTTTCCGGCTGCCGCAAGACAAATTAGACAAGCTGTTAGATTTGGTGAATGGTTTTTGTGTGGTCAATAAGGTTACTTTGCAGCAATTACAATTGTTGTTGGGTTTATTAGTTTTTGCTTGTCGGGTCATGCTGATGGGCCGTGTTTTTTTGCGCCGTTTGTTAATGGCCACTAGGGGGGGCGAAGGCCCCCACGCACAGGATAAGGATTACCAAACAGCTGAAGGCGGACCTTCTGATCTGGAAAGAATATTTGTGTTCTTATAAAGGCCACACCTGCTGCCAAGCAGAACTGGTTGCCAATGAGGATTTGTCCTTATTTACCGACGCAGCAGGTTCCACTGGTTTTAGAGCAATATTGGGTACACATTGGCCAGAGATGCGGCATGAGAGTGGTCTGTGTAAAAATTTGACCCTTTTGGAGTTGTTCCCTATAGGGGGATCTTTTAGCTAATCGAAGGGTGTGCTTTTGGTCGGACAACTTGAGTGTGGTTTGCTGTATCAACCGTTTGTCTTCATCTTCCCTTCCAGTTTTGAGCTTACTTCGTCGCTTAGTACTGAGGTGTCTGGAATGCAACATATGGTTTACGGCTCAACATGCTCCTGGTGCTCATAACACTGTTGCTGACGCTTTATCTTGTTTCCAATTTCAGACCTTCAGGGAGCTCCTCCCTCAAGCGGATGCGGAGGGAGCGCACTGTCCACAATCATCGAGTTCATGAATCGGCGTCAGAGAGGCTCCAGGTTACTTTACTTTACCTGTCTAGGTTGCGGTCCGCTGGGGTCTCGGGATCGGTTGCACGTCGGCTTATTACGGGGGTATCTTTTCATTTTCAGTTACATGGGTGGGAGGATATTGGCAGGCAAGTTTGTCACATTTTGAGGGGTTGGAGGAAGGGCACGGTCCCGTTGGAGTGTCGGCGCCCCGTTTCTGTGGAATTGTTGTCAAACATTTTAGCTTCCACTCAGGTTTGCAGGTCATACTATGAGTCCCTGTTGTTTGATGCCGCGTTTGGTCTCGCTTTTTTCGGGGTTTTAAGGGTGGGTGAATTGGTCCCAATGTCCAAGTTTCGTGCCGGTGGTTTATCTAGCGAGGATGTTTGTTTAGGCGTGGGTTTTGTTCGGGTCCGTATCGCGTGGTCCAAGACGGATCAATTTGGAAAAGGGAATTGGGTGGTTTTACGGGTGGTTCTGGACAGTACACACCCTGTTACACTGGTGTCCACGGTTTTGCAGGTTCGCTCTTCAGGGGACAGATTCCTAGTGCATGAAGATGGTTCCCCCCTTTCCCCTCAGCTTTCTACGGTGTTCAAGAAATATTTGACTCGGGTTGGCCACACTGTCAATACCCGACTGATTTCGGGACTCATTCCTTCTGCATCGGCGCCGCCACGGAAGCAGCTAGGGCGGGTTTGGCGGAAGTTGACGTTATGCGCATCGAGTGCTGGCGTTCTAAATGTTATGTGGGATATGTTCGTCCTCATTTGATTAATTTATGTGTTTTTTCCTTTAGGCAGACCGGTGGTGTGGATTGTTGGCCATTCATACGTTTTTTGGGCCGGACAACGTGCCGAATATAGGCCTGGAGGTCGCTGTCTTGGATTTCAGACTGCGTACGTACAATAGCGTGGAATTCGGGGACTGCGTTGGGCCCAGGTTCTTCCTGAGATTTTTCCCATTAGTCGGGGCGTTCAAGTTCCAGTTTTAGTGTTACATGTGGGTGGTAATGACCTATGCTTGGTCAGGATGGGGAAATTGCTGTCTTTGATGAAGGCAGACGTAGAGCGGTTTGCAGGGTTTTTCCCTGAACTTGTATTAGATTATACCCCGGGTAGTTTGGAGAGGTGCCAGGGATGCAGGGGCTGTGGAGCGTGCGAGACGCACTGTCAATACCCGGATGGCTCGCTTTGTTCGCAGTAAAGGTGGGGTGGTGGTTCGGCACCGGCAGTTGGCAGGGGACAACTCCCGTTTGATGCGGCCTGATGGTGTTCATTTAAACAATATTGGTTTGGACATATTTCCTTCTGGGCTGCAAGACGGTCTGGAGCAGGCTTTGTTTTTGTTGGGGGGGAGGGGTCGGAGCGCAGTCTAGGTATAACTGCGCCCCTTGTGGCATTTATTATTTGTCTTTGGAACCATGGAGAGTCTCAGGCCCCTCCCTCCCGCTGGTTGAGGGCTTTCAACCTCATGGCATAATCAGGGTCGGACTGGCCCACCGGTGAACCGGTCCGTGCGGCCGGCGCTTGTGATAAATGCCGTCCACGGCCCATTTTCATACTAGCGAGCGCTTCTGGAAGCGCTCGCTAGTATGCAAGAGCCGGTGGAGAGAAGTGCAAGAAGCGCTTACTTACCCCGGCCTCCAGTTCCTCCCTGGTCTCCTGTACAGGCGCGTACAGCGCGCACTATGACCTGACGCTGTACGCAGTCAGGTCACGTGCAGGCGGAGCGTGGGCTTGGAGACAGCAGGGACTCTTGAACACCCCGGCGGACACGGAGAGCAGCGGAGCAGGAAAGGTAAGTCATGTATTTATTTTTAGTCTGATCTGAGGTCTGATGGGGGGTCTGTAGCATGGATAAAGGGGGCCCGCAACTCACATATTTGGGGGCTTAGAACAACTGATATTGGGGGGAGGCAGAATAAATAAATCTGATATTGGGGGGGTGCCTGTGCAAGTGACTGTGACATATGGGGAGGGGGGGGCCCTGAGCAAGTGACTGTGACATATGGGGGAGGGGGGGGCCCTGAGAAAGTGACTGTGACATATGAGGGAGGGGGGGGCCCTGAGCAAGTGACTGTGACATATGGGGGGGGGGCCCTGAGCAAGTGACTGTGACATATGGGGGGAGCCGGGGGCCCTGAGCAAGTGACTGTGACATATGGGGAGGGGGGGCCCTGAGCAACTGACTGTGACATATGGGGGAGGGGGCTGAGCAAGTGACTGTGACATATGGGGGAGGGGGGGCCCTGAGCAAGTGACTGTGACATATGGGGAGGGGGGGGCCCTGAGCAAGTGACTGTGACATATGGGAGAGGGGGGCCATGAGCAAGTAACTGTGACATATGGGGGAGGGGGGGCAGGAGCAAGTGACTGTGACATATGGGGGAGGGGGGGGCCTGAGCAAGTGACTGTGACATATGGGGGGCAGGGGGGGGACCTGAACAAGTGACTGTGACATATGGGGAGGGGGGGGGCCTGAGCAAGTGACTGTGACATATGGGGGGGGGGGGCCCTGAGCAAGTGACTGTGACATATGGGGGAGGGGGGCCTGAGCAAGTGACTGTGACATATGGGGGCCCGAATAATGAATTAACTGATATTAGGGGGGTGGGGGTCCTCCTGAGAAAGTGACATGAGGGGGCCCTGAATAAATGAATAACAACTCATATTGGAGGGGCCTAAATAAATAAATAACAACTGATATGGGGGGGGGGGGCAGGCACATTCTTTGCACAGGGGCCCACTGCTGTCTGTGTCCGCCCCTGCTGCAAGCGTCATCACGCTGATGCTTCAGCACAGCTAGCTGTTAATAAAATGCCTCGCCTCACGCTGTGCTGCGCAGCGGTGGGACTTGAAGTGAGTGAGAAGCAGTGTGCTGTCTGCTTTGCTGCCATAATTAAGTTTTATGGTGGCCTCCTGGAGGAAAAAATAGGCATTTACAGAAATTACAGTACATTATATTCACAACATACATAAACCTATCCAAAAAAAGTCACTTCCACCTAAGAACTACAACTCTCAGCAGTTGCATGACCTGCTGAGAGTTGTAGTTCTTTCAACCACTATATTGTGTTGCTCTAAATTTACATTTGAAGGTCAAACTGATACTTTCTGTTACACCTTCAGTTCTAGTTTTTTTCTATTTTTCAGGATCGTGAATGCAGAGGACTACTTCGGATTCGTTGGATTACGTCGGACCAGCTTTTATATTTTTTAAATAAAATGGTTAAACAGGGGTCTGGTTAGTATTTATTTCAATAAAATATTTTATAAGTGTGTGTGTGTGTTTTTTACAACATTGCAGTTTTAGTAATCACGGCTATTTACAGACGGCCCTGATTACTAATAGCCGGGTACCCGCAAGACCGGACCTTCTAAATTGAGGGTCCAGTTCTGGGGCAGTTGCAGGCTGGTACTGTTAGGCTGGGAAGGGCCAATAACCATGTCCCTTCCCACCCTGGTAGTGCCAGGCTGCCGCTGCTGGTTGTATCTGGCTGGAGAAGGAAAAAAGGGGGACCCCACGCCAATTTTTTAAATTATTTAATTATTTTTGGAAAAAAATGGTGTGGGGTCCCCCCCTTTTTTTCCTTCTCCAGCCAGATACAACCAGCAGCGGCAGCCTGGCACTACCAGGGTGGGAAGGGACACGGTTATTGGCCCTTCCCAGCCTAATGGTACCAGCCTGCAGCCGCCCCAGAGCCAGACCCTCAATTTAGAAGGTCCGATCCTGTGGGTACCCTGGCTCTTCCCGGCACCCCTGGTGGCGGTGGGTGCCGAGGTAATAGATGTTGGGGTTAGTGCTGGCCATACCGGCAAGCACTAAGCCCAGTATTAGTAATCAGGGCCGTCTGTAGATAGCCATGATTACTAAAACTACAATGTTGTAAAAAAACCACACACACACACACTTATAAAATACTTTATTGAAATAAATACTA